>JAJOZX010000663.1:1125000-1261255 GCA_023014485.1 Bathynomus jamesi | reverse complement strand
GGTTGCAATGAGACTGAAAAGTCTATAAGCTTGGGGTAGTGTATCGCAGAAGTCATTTTCCACAATGTTATTCAATATAGTTTCAATATCAGTGTTATGAAAAAGATGTTTGTTTTCTTCTGCATAAACAGCCATCAGCTCATTTCGTAGAAACTGTTTGTCAAAGAAGTTTCCATAGGTAGCTATCAAGGAATTTAAAGCATCTTCCGGGAATTTTTGGGGGAAATTTGCAAATTGGGTTGAGTTGGATAGCTGCAGAAACTTTAAGGATGCCATGTTCGAGAATCTTGTCCTTATTTAAGTAGTAATATTATCAATGATCTCATAAAAATTCTTTTGATAATGGCAAGATGTTGAATTGTTGGTCTCAAGTCTATTTCTCGAAGCACAAGGAAAATGTCCAGTTGCTGTTTGTGTTTTCTCAATATACTTTTGAAATGTTTCGTCATTTCGCATATGGCTGTTTGGCAAATAGATATGTGATCCATGCACATTTGAATATCTATTGATTTTTTTTGGAGAATATTATAAACCACTTCAGTTTTCAAAAAGATGTCTTGGAAGACCAGAAGATAAAACACAAAGTTAAATTCAGACAGCTTATTTTTGTAGGCTTCTGCTTGACGTATTGTTTTACCTGTAATATCATCGGTATTCATGGAAATTGCCGTGACAATTTTTGCATTGGAATTCCATCTTACTTCACTGTTGGTTGGTATTCGTTTTCCCACGATTTGGTCAAGGGCGGCTGTTCTTTTTGTCGATTTGTGAAAGCAGGCAGGAATTCCTTGTAAAGTGCCAAAGAAAATATTAACAGCTGATATGTTACGGCAGCTGTGCTGCAATACTAGATTTAAACGATGCGCCAAACAACGGGTAAAAAGAGCTTGAGGAGCATAGCTGAGAATTTTTGCTTGAAGCCCATTCAATTCAGATGACATAACACTGGCTCCGTCAAAAGTCTGCGCTATAAGTTTATTTTGAAAATCAAATGGCTGTAATATTTCCACAAGGTGCTGACAAATGCCTGCTGCACTTTTGTCTTGTCCAACATCATAAAAACCTAGAAAATGTTCTTTAATATGTCCATTTCTATCAACACAACGGCAAATGATTGAACATTGAGCTTTTTAATTTTTGCCCCCATTTTTTCCCAATGGGATTTCACTTCATTATGATTGAGCATTACATTGAAGATTTCCTTAAAATTTCCTTGATTGTAATAGCTCTTCGATTCGTCATGCCCACGGAAAGGCAATTCTTGTTTCCAGAGGATACAAGTTAACCCTCTAACGCCGACTGGGTCGAATACGTACCGTTTCAAATACACGCATTTAGACTTAACCCTACAAAAACGTTCGGCGTTAAAGGGTTAAATCAATCAATCGCTTGAAGACTTCTCTGTTCTTTGCTACTTTTGCATTGTACTCATTTTTCAATCTCTTCGCGTGTTCATTTAGCTGTTCAAAAATACTGAACGCCTGTTTAGATAACTGTTTAACACAAATATCATTTTGAATGTCCTCTTTCGAAGTGGAATGTGTCTCCAAGCTCCTTGCCAAGTTCTTCCAATCACGAAACCCTTCGTCACTCCATACATTTTTTTTCACACCAACTAAAAGACAAGACCAGCAAAACAAACCTTTTTTTGCAAACTTCCACACAGCCACTTATATCTGTCATACCAATTAGATTTAAAACTTCTGTTTTTGCTCTTATTTATTTGAACACAAGATATGTTTGGAGTTGATCTACCTTTATTTAAAATGTACTTTTATTTTCTCCGCTTCTTCTAACAAAAGAAATGTCCAATAGTGAAACGATTATGTCAGTAACTTCTTCCATTTTGAAGGGTTAAGTTCACACAAAGAATATAAACTCTGATATATTGCCTTCAAAAACTTACAAATAACATAACACTACCATAACGTAGCCTTTAAAAACGTACAAATAACAAGTTAACACTGACGTACCTACGTTGGGTACACTAAATCACATATAAATAACACTAAATTCACTTATAAAGAGTTGAATGACAACGTAACAGGTTCGTGTAAACAAAAATAAATAACTAAATAAAAATTCAATTTCACGTGGTATTTAGCAATAATTTTGACTCCGAAGATCTGGTTGCTAGGCAACAGCCATTTAACTCTGCCCACTGGCTGGCCATGATAAAGCTCGCGGAGGATTTGTGATTTTGTGCCTCCATTTCACGAATTCATGCCTTTTGACAGGGCAGAATTAAGCGTGGCATCAGTACGTTGCCATGACAACCAAGAAGCTGAAGGGAGGCTTTCCTGAATACTTCTTCCTTTCGATTTCTCGTGCTGAATTTGACCATTATAGCTAAAGGTTACAGTTATATTCAAGGGGGGAGGGTGATTCTATTGAAAATTAAACTTTTAACAACTATATTCGAAGGGGGAGGGTGATTCCATTGCTAATTAAAATTTTTAACTTAAATTATATCAAAAATTTAAAATTTTGCAATTTAGGAAAAAAATATTTATAGCCTGTTGAAACCGAGGAGGCACAGCCTCCTATGCCTCCCCTGTAAAGCCGCCACTGCTTCGAGTACGAGTACAACAAAAACCCGTACTCGAGTACAAGAATACTCGAGTACTGATGTACTTTTTCCACCTCTAGTAATAACAGCGTTCCGCAGGAACTACCAAAAATATCTCGCCCGTAGGCCGGGATATTTTTGCTACCCGCACGAAGGGAGGGTTCTCTGCTTGTACTTGTAAATTATAACGGTCTTATCTGCACGTTTACAACACGCCATCTTCGATTTTCGTAGAAATTTGAGCGCAAGTCCCACATCAAGAATATGTTCATTGTTTTTAAAAGTTGGAATATGTCAATAATTTGAGATTCATTCTCTTAACTAATGCTCAAAAAATCTGTCTCCAATTTATATAAACCAAAAACTTAAATCCTAAAAAAATAATTTTCGATTTTTAAAATAATTTGCACGGTATCTATGCATAATAACTGCATATAAACTTTCCGAAAGCGCCAAAACTAAGATGGTTAATCGCATATTTAATAGCCTTTATTTAACTGACGATGACAATGACGATGTAAGTCCTAACAGATAGTTTGCCTTTAACTTCGATTGGCTAACAAAATCGTTTTTGATTTTGATTCAAAATTGTTATATTATAGAACTACAGTATCTCCAAATTAATTCAACATGTATAAAATTACATATTTTAAGAGAAGTTTTATATGCGATGAATAAAATGCAATTAACTCATGATAATACAAAATCAGTATTAATTAGATAACTAGATGATGTGCCCGTCCATAACGGCATGTTCTATCAGTAGACAACTGGTAAAAAGCTCCATGACGACGTCATTTGGGTAGACAAAATCAGAGCAAAAAAAACCATGTGGAAAGAAAATAAGAAGCACGTGAATCAACAAAAGAACAAAGATAGATAAGCAAGCATCTACTTGATTTTTATTTTATTTTATTTTTTATTATTATTTTTATTTGGAACTTGATAACGTTTTATTAAATATACAGAGCAAAATAGAAGCTTGGTCTGGGGAATCATACTATTGAAGAACCTCTTCATACACTAAATGGCTGAAGAGGTGCAATATAATTCCCTAAAATTCTTGCAAGAGGTTGCTGGAGAGTGTCGGAATCAGAAAGAGTACAAATCTCTCTCTTAAGGTACTAAGCAGTGAGCTCAACAACAATGTCCTCAGCTCATTGGTGTAAGTTCTGCATGGAAAGCAAATACTCATTCCAGTTTGGAGGATGGTTCGGTAGATAATCAGCCGCGACTACAGCAAAGGTAGAAGAGCCCCAGGAGTTGCTTGACGTGATGCTTGAATTGCATATTCAATTATAGTTGGACGTAGAGTTGTATGGCTCACAGCAGAGTTTATGATTTCAGGAGCAAGACAATCTCTAACTTCGGCCGGTTCCAAATTCGATCTGAAACTGCTCTGAAAAAAACACGCACCATCACCTTCTGTAACCGTACTAACTAATCGCCTTAACGTTTCATGTATGACCCCAATTCCATACTGAAAAAATATCCTAGAAAGTGAAAAGATAAATGATTTAAGAGACGAAGAAGGTGCATTAGGCCTGTTCAAAAATCAACCTTTTCTTATTTTCATAGGTTTCTGTACATTTTCCCATGCTTTTTGACCTGAAAAAGCCGAAAATCACAACTATTTTGACCTAGGATGTTGGGAAGCATTGCCGCATGGAGCTTTAAATTTTCTGCCTTGAAATCGGCCAAAGCGCCAATTCCGGGGTCCCTTGAATTATGTTTTGCACTTTAACTTTTGATCTAAACAAGATAGAGCAACAAATTAGGTATCAAATGAAAGAGCATAAAATTAATAAATAATAATAATAATAATAATAATAATTTAATAATAATAATAATAATAATTATCTATCATTTTTCAGGAAACAACAGAAACTCAATCAGAATCTAGAAAACCATCTACAAGTTACAACTTCACAATGGCATTAAGCAAGGAGCTGAGGGAGCTCCGTGGGCGCACAGTTGATATCTCAGAACCTCCACGTACTGTCCACAGGCAGGTGTCAACTGGGCCATCTACCAGATCTCTCACTGAAACTTTCCTGGTTGGATACCCTTCAGCTTTTATCAGTGGTTCCCAGCTTCCCACCAACAGACAGGCGTTCCAGTATTTCCTTAATCTTCAGAATTTACCGGAAAATGCAGGGAGGCCCATGGTTCAAGACCTTGCATATGAAACAGTTGAATCTATCATCCCATTCTGGCAGATGGCTAGGATCAAGACAATGACCAAGTACAACGCAATGAAGCTCTTCATGAAACTACATGAGAAACATCGTGCTCTGGTGAAAAGCAAAGGAAGAGCAAGTAACCCTGGAGGAAAAAGAGGAGCATTTGTGCTGGAATTAGACAGCCTGTTCGATATAGGAGCTCCAGATGCAATCCAGGAAATACAGAACAACAGACTGTTATCCAGAGAGAAGAAAGATGAGGATATCAGGTTCTACGAAGACCAAAAGACTGAGAGGAAAGGTCATATGTCTGGTCATGACAAGATTTTTTAGACAAGATCCCTGCAGCAAGCAGCGAGGAATGAAAGACTGCAGCATAGACAAGAACAAGGTAAAACTAATTACTTTGAACGTTACAAAAAGTTTTAAGTTTTACTCCATTGCGATATTTAGCATGTACTTAACAATTACTGTCTTAACATGTTGTACTATTTTACAGCTGCAGCAGAACAAGAGGCAGTTGTTCATGTGGATGACATTACCTGGGGTGACTCAACTGACAACGACGCTAACACAGAGGACATGGATTACCATCAGCCTCGTCCTGGATGTTCTCACCATCAAGACACTGTGACTAGTGTGACTTTGACGTTTCCAAGGAAGGTCATGGAATGTGATGTCATCTGCAATACAGCTGATCGTCTTGGTTTATCAGACAATCAAGTTACTGCCATGGTTTCTGCCACCTTGAAAGCTGGAGGGGCTGATCTGGATAACTTCGTCATCTCAACCTCAACAACACGTCGCAACAGAATGCTGTCCAGGTATAATATCAGCCAGAGTCACATGTCCAAGTTTTGTGAAAACCCCCCACAGTACGCTGCCTTACACTGGGATGGAAAGTTGCTCAAAGATGTCTTGGGCAGTGAACCTGGAAGTACCTCAGAGACTTTAGCTGTGCTAGTGTCTGGTCCACCTTCATACACTGAAGGAAAGTTATTGGGAGTACCTGTCATCGACAATTCTTCTGGCACAACTCAGGCTGAGGCTTCATTGGATTTACTGGAGACATGGGAACTTACGGATAATGTTACTGCCCTTGTTTTTGACACTACATCCAGTAACAGTGGAGTTCACAGAGGAGCTGCCAAACTGCTAGAGAAAATGCTGAACAAAAAGGTGTTTTATCTGGCCTGTCGACATCACATCCTGGAAATCCTAGTAGGAGCAGTTTGGGAGAAGCTGTTTGGGAAGGTGAAGGGGCCAGATAATCCCTGGTTTGAGCATCTGAAGGATGTTTGGACGGACTTGTCCAAGGAAAACCCAAAGATGCTGGCTATCAACAGCAAATGGCTGAAGGAAAAGAAGAAGAACAGTGAAGAAATACTCCAAGACATTCTAACAGCAGAAAGGCTTCCAAGAGCCGACTACAAGGAAATGGCTGAACTGACAGTCATTGTTCTTGGAGGAACGCCTCCTCGAGGTATTCACTGGAGTCGACCAGGCGCCATTCATCAGGCCAGATGGATGGCCAGAAACCTGTACTCCATGAAAATGCTGATGTTTGCAGATCAACTTGAGTACGACGAAGACACTGTATCAAAGCTGGAAAGACTCAACACCTTCCTTGCGCTGTTCTACACTCCTGTATGGATGATGTCAATGTCTGCTGCATTACACACGCACGCACGCCTTTACAGTTTTAATAGTATGGAAGATAGATTACAAATGAAACACTACACACCTATATAAAGAGACTTCAGATTTAATCCACTTCACAGAACTCTAGGTCTTGGCAGATAGCCTACCCATAACAGTATTAAGACTGTAAAGGCGTGTGTGTGTGTGTTGTGTAACGCAAAAATTTAGTTATAACAACTAAAAAAACAAAACTTATTCTGTGAACGCTTCGGAGGGGAAAACAGTTTGTTAATATGACATGTTGGTGAGGTGATACTGTTATACGCAGGGCTGCCAAACTAGTACGATAAAAATTTCACCAAAAATGGAAAAATTTATCGCCAAATTTCGCCAAATATATAGCCCCACCTAAATGTACTGATGTCAAAAAATACATAAGTATATACTATATACTATATAATATATAGTTATATGTTTCACACGGACCGTACATGGAACAAAGAACTCTTTTGTAACACACACACACACACACACACACACACATATATATATATACACATATATACAGTGTATATATATTATATATATATTAGTGGTGGACCGGACATCCGCATCCGCGTCATTTTTAACATCCGCATCCGCATTTCTGACTGCGGATGTTATGCGGATATTACCTCTAATAAATTATGCAATTTACAAATTAAATTATTTATCAGGTCATCCCATAAGTAATGTCGTTTTTTAGATCGGAATTTGAAGGACAAAAAAAAACTCAACTGTTAATCTAGTATATATTTTCCATCGGAATCAATGACACTGCCAACGTCCTACAAGCTTTTCAATGCCATGTTTATAAAATTCAGGCGGTTTTGAGGCAAAAAACGTACAAAGACTGGTGTGCAGGTCATCTAAAGAAGTATACTGTTTCTCGTCAAGATAGTTTTGCAGACTCCTGAAGAGATGATAATCTGAAGGTGCAAGGTCTGGAGAATATGGAGGATGTGGAAGTTTTTCCCACCCAAACTCCTCAATTTTTGTAGAAGTGATCCGAGTGGTATGAGGACGTGCGTTGTCGTGGTGGAACACGATTCCTTTCCGATTAACCAAAGAAGGTCTCTTTTCTTTTAGTGCAGTGTTCAATCGATCCAGTTGTTGACAGTAGACTTGAGCGGTGATTGTTTGGTTGTGTGGTAAGGTTTCAAAGTGTATTACACCACCTTTATCCCACCAAACACTAAGCAACACCTTCCGAGGGTGAAGATTTGGTTTTAGCTGTGGTGTCGCTGGTTCTCCGGCACAAACCCACTGTCGACGGCGCTTAACATTCTGGTACAGTATCCACTTTTCATCACCAGTCACTAAACGGTGCAAAAACGGATCTTGGAGTTCACGGGAATGAAGAGCTGTGCTAATGTTTACCCGCACCCTCAGATTGTCGACCGACAATTCATGTGGCACCCATTTTCCGAACTTAGGCATTTTCCCGAGTTGTTGCAAATGTCGATGGATGGTGGACGGGGATGAATTGAGTTTCTGGGCCAATTCTTCGACAGTTGTTGAAGTCTTCTTCAAATGCGGCTAACAGCAGGTCATCATCAAACTCAGCAGGGCGTCCAGGGCGTCCAGTAGCTTATAAGGCCCAGTCATGCACATTTCATGTAAAGTATCAACTATTAATGAACAAACAAATATATAAACCTCAAAATATAAATACCTGGTAACACAGAAAATTGAATGAAACTTGTTTCATTCAATTTTCTGTGGCTGAAACTCTTGAGAGTTATTATTTTTATCATAATGAAAACATTAATATTAATTTTAATTCTTATGCATTGCCTGCCATAATAGTAACATCACGAAATTTTAAAAATTATGTCATATGATTTCAATATCCGGCAGATGGTATTAGTTGACTGAACATGTTAGATAACACTTGTTTCAGTGTAAACGGTGTACACTAACTGCAAGTTAGATAACAATGTTAGCTAACATGCTAAGCCAACATGCAGATAACAAGTTAGCGTCAATGTCAATGCGGTTTAAGAACCAGTGTAGTTGTAAGACGCTCTTTGCACAATCGTGTTACCTAAAAAAATGAATAACCGACCAGATCTTTACAAAGTCATCGTGAACATTAAGTCGGACGTGGTATCTCTCAAAAGCGTCAAACCATTCATCTACTGAAGGGAACATCAATTTACTATATACTCTCCCTTTAAATAACGGAACATTAGCAGTATTATTCGTCCTATAATAATTATTTCTATCCATTTTCTTCCAAGAGACAAAAAATAAATAAATGGATTCACAAACAAGCAAGGCGAAATGCTAAAGAAAAACTTATCTGTAATAAATACGACAGAAGTTAAACGGAAAATCTAAGCCTAGCATCAGTTCAATTTAAATAAACGCTTAACGAAATCATCGCGTACAGTGATACGAAATTTTCTTGTGGATTTCCACATGTTAATTGAAATAATCCAACTTATTTAATTTAAACAAAAAAAGAAAAGAAAAGTGAACTATCGCCAAGACCAGAAAAAAATAGTTTATTTGCACACCAACGAAATAACCAAAATAAAAAAAACGGATGATGATCAAAGAAAAAAACGCTCGCAGGAACGAGCAAAAATCCTTTAACTATATCTAAAGTCATTCACAGACACACAAACCAATAAAAAAGTCCTTTTTTTTTTCCTTAAAAAGAATTGAACGCGACAATTCAGAAAAAATAAAAAATAATATATATATGTGTGTGTGTGTCGCGCGTGTGCTGGCAGTGCGACTTTTATGATGAGTACACTTTGGACGATCCAACGAAGGTGGTCCTTTTTGGTTGAGCTGGGCCTTAGCCATAGAGCATCCGAGTAAAACAGCTCCACCAAATTTTTTCAGGAGTGAATGGAAACACTTCAGTTCTCAATGGGAGTCTTCGTTCACTCAAATAAATTTTATTACATAAAGTATATACAGAACGAGGCACTGAAGGAGGGAAATGAGTTTAAGCCTCTTACGATAACCGCTGATAGTCAGAAATTTACAGAGGGAGAGGTTTGACCTCTTGCAACAACAGCTCAAGCAGGAATTGAAAGGGAGAGTTATATGATCTTAATCAAATGAAGATACAGTCAGCAATTTAAAGTGAGGAGGTTCGACCTCTTTGGTCTAAGTCTCAGACAGGAATCTACAGGGGTAGAGGTTCGAGTGACCCGTTCGACCTCCTTTGACAATGGCTCAAACAGGAGTTATATGGTCTTAATCAAATGAAAATACAGGCAGGAATTTAAAGCGAGGAGGCTCGTCCTCCTCGAGTAAGGGCTAAGGCAGAAATAATTTAATTTACAATAAAAGAAATAAGTATGTCTAAATTTTGGGGGAGTGCAGTTGAAGGTTAAGTTCCCACTTTAAATGTTTAAATGGAGATCTAAACAATTCTTGACGTTAAACATAATTTAAGCATGCAACGAAACTTAGAAAGATAAAAAAGTTAACAAAAAGTACTAATTTTTGTAAAGTATACATTTTTGGATGGCGACATAATGTCGGGGTGCCGACATGCATTGAGTACATTGAGAACATTAATTACATCATATTAAATTATTACAGTTAATTACAATTTTAGCAAATTGTTTATTGCCATATCTGATACTGAAGTAATCTAAATAGGTGATACAATTTATATAATGAAGGAGAGTTCTCCGTTGTTCTATAATTTAAAGGAGATTAACAACAATTTTATATATTTATAGTTAACAATGATTACACCAAATTATGTCAAATATTATTAGAAATTGGTTGGTTATCAGAGTTTGAAAGCCTAAATAGCCAGTGATGAGGAAAGCGGAGGAAAGATACGATGTACTTTTCATTGGAAGTACAGGACATTTATGATAACGGAACACATAAGTATCATAATATAGAATTTGAATGACAGTTAGATAGAAATAATAAGTACAAGTAATGAGAACATGGATAACTATGTGACGTAAGCAAATAACGAACCAGTGGCCTGGCATGGAAACAATACAGTATATTATAATAATATAACATAACATCTTAATGTTATAAATTTGTAGCAGAAGCAAGAGAGAAGATTTCGGATTCAGAAGCTCGCTTTTGGCGATGTCATCGGAATTCGAAAACTCAGTCAGCATTAACGAGTATCTTGCGAGAGGTTAAATAATTAAAAGAAAAAGTAAACTTTTTAAATAAGTGACTGCGTACATGTGAACGTATTTACATGTAAGGTAGCTACGTACGTAATCATGATCATCAGCGGACATGTACGAATGCATAAAGTATTGTACATGTATCGGTACGTCACACAATAGGTTGTGTGCGTAATATTGACGGACATAACATATAAATAATGATTTATAGAGTGTAAAGTTTTTATTATTATGTTAAAGAATTTACCAAACATTGAATACTAAAGATATACTCATACTAAAGACATGATGATTCAGTATTCAAGGTATGGAAAATGTGAAGGGAATTAATTTACTTTATGGCGTCATAGTTTATCAAATTATGCCATACGTTAATTCATAATTAATACGCCGGATCTTTTCCAAATGGACGACCCCACGGGATTTAGCTGGAAATTTGTATGCTAATAAATTTTTATATTCTAATAACAAAAATGATATTATTTTCCTGCAGAAATATGGGCAACATGCGAAAAAATTGCATTTATATGCGCACTAGTTTGCATGGCGCATGACCGTTATGTAAATTATGTAGTGTTATGTAGTGGGTTTTACAAAATAAAACGCAAATAACATCCTTTATTTATTAAACTTTGCAATACTTAATGTTTTAATAAATAAATCTTCATTTGCATACCTTTTTCTCCATACGAACTCGCATAAACAGAAATTTTTATTGTTATTAATGTTTATTTGTTGCCTGCTTAGACCGAGTTTAGTCTGAATATTATTGTTGTAGTGTGAGCGTATGATAATGCAGTGCTGTAATCTATCAACTTGCGGTTGCCCCCAGTCAATTGAATGCCCAGTTAGGTCAAATGAATGCCAGGTTAGGTCAACTGAATGCCCAGTTAGGTCATTTGAATGCCCGGTTAGGTCAACTGTACAGCCTTGACGATTGGTTAGGTTGTCATCATGATATTTTCGTTAGTTTAACGAAAATATCACTAATTAACCTAATCAATCGTTAAGGGCGTACAGTTGACCTAACCGGCCATTCAATTGACCTAACCGGGCATTAACCCGGGGCCACACAGCAACCTCGTATCCGGGCGTCAGGAGCGGTGTAAACTAGATAACGGTCATGCGCCATGCAAACTAGTGTGCATATAAATGCAATTTTTTTCGTATGTTGCGCATATTTCTCCAGGAAAATAATGTAATTTTCGTTATTAGAATATAAAAATTTATTAGAATACAAATTTTCAGCTAAATCCCTGGGGTCGTCCATTTGGAAAAGATCCAATACGCCATAGTTATTTAATTCGTACGTACAGTATAAGTCATTATTGGAAGAAACTAGAGGAAACGAATTAGAGAGATACAATAATGAAAGGTTTACAGCCATTGTACAAGAGTGAGTGAAACTATTAATTAAATATATATACTTATTCGAATATACAGTAAATATTAAGGAATTGGGTACATTTGAGGAAGAATTAAGTAAATGAATAAAGAAGTACAAACAAGGGTTCAAATCATGTCACATTCAATGTGCTGGCATAATCTAATAAAATTTAGGGATGTGGGTTAGATGCAAGACAACAATAATTAATTATATTAAATTCTATAACAAATGGAAAATGGAGATATGGGCAATATTCTGATGGAAATGTTAAACGATCTAAACCGTTGATTGTCTTGTTTGTACTTTAAGGGGATGAAATTAAGGGACATTCGTTTCTCACAGCGAACTTCTAATGGCACAAACATGGATACGGCTCAACCATAGAAATGGTAGCTCGCATGGTTGTCATATATATATATATATATATATATATATACACGGCAAATACAATTTTTTTTATTCAAACTAGAGTGGATTTAACATCCAAGAAGTGTTCCATGTACATTAGTTCTGTGTTTTCCAATAATAATTATCTCAGGGAACCATTCTCAGTTGGATTATATTAAACATACGTGTTAAGTGCCTTCAAAGTGGACGCTTGACCCTCTACGGCCGAATGGGTCAAATACGCACCGTTTCAAATATACGCATTTAGACTTAACCGTACAAAAACATCCGACGGGCCTTTTCCGAAATGGACTGTTTCCTATTTTTTTGAAAATAAGATATTTAATGTAGATGTTTACGCTGATTTAAAAAATGTAAGTCCTTTTTTGGAGAAACTATTATTTTAAAAGTTACACGGTGTTCTAGTTTACGTATAGTTACTATTTTAAAAGTTACATGGTGCACTAGTTTACCTATAGTTACTCTAGAAAAATCTTTTGCACATTGGCCACAACACAGTTGTATACTTCAACTACTCAAGAGAGGTAAGTAGCCTAACTTAACCTAACCTAACTTAACTTAACCTAACCGAACCTAACACAAGGCGTTGAATCTATATGGAATAAGGCCGAACGAAGGAATAAGAGACAGTCAGGGACTCACCGGCAAATGATTGATACCTACTTGTGCGAATTCATGTGGCGACAGAAAAATAACGGTCGAAATCTATTCACACAAATACTTAGTGACATAAGCCAATATTACTAAAGAATACAGTAACTCTTGTATTAGTTTTCAGTTGTACGAGTATTGTTATAGTTTTTGACTTAATACAAAATTACACTAACAAACATAACTTTTGAACCGCTCATTTCTCCAAAAAAAGACTTACATTTTTTAAATCAGCATAAAACTCTACATTAAATATCTTATTTTCAACAAAATTGGAAATAGTCCAAATTTCGGAAAAGCTCCCATCCGACGTTAAAGGGTTAACCCATTAGTGCCGAGCGTCACTTTACTGATTTTATTCTGGCTAACGCCAGACGATTTAATTCAGTCTCGGGTAAGACCTCTAGGCACTAATGGATTAAGGTTTAAGTATCTGCATTTTGGCTAAAAATACAGGAGTTACTTCTTGGATTTTGACTAAAAATACTAAAGTTACATCTTTCGATGGTGTGAATTCAATCCGAAGCGAATGCAGCGAGTTTTTGGCGTAAGTAAAGGTTCTAAATATAGCTGTCTAGGTTAGCTTTCTAGACCCTCTCCCAAAGCTAGGTCCAATCTGTTTTGCGCGAATGTAACTGGTGAGGGAAACTATATTTTGAGACCTCTTTGCGAGTTATCCGTTGCCCGCGTTGGACTTCCATCTTGAATGTAATGATTGGTTTGTTTAACCTCCTTCGCAACATCCAAGGTCATATAACGGAGGGGACCTACAACTTTACGTGGGGTCCGAACCACGGGTCGCTACATAGTCTGAACGCAGCGGACGGTCTCCCATCCAACTGCTATCCGACCCAATGTCGCTTAACTTCGTTAATCAACGGGAAACGGTGTTACAATATTGGCTACTACGTAACCCTTCCATCTTCAAAGAAAAAACTTTGGTATTTGCATGTTTTGCTTTAAGGTAGTAATTCCTCACGTGTAGAAAAGGCACAGTAAAAATTTCATGCTTTTATTTCAGTTAAAAAAAATACAAACCTTTTAAAGTGTCACATGTTTAAAAATCATCCGATATATATATATATATATATATATATATATACACACACACACACACATACACACATGGTGTTTCAGGAGGAAAGGTCAATACTTCGGGAGGTGATAGTATCGGTCATTGTAAGAAAAAAGTTCATATGAACATGTGTCTAATTCTGAATGGTTACGAAGATAGAGCTGTTTGAATCTACAAATACAAAAGCATTGTTAATGGTAATCAAGAAAGAGAAACCAATTACTGTTTCTAACATTTAATGTTTAAACATTGGCATTTTGAATGGTATCAGATACAGAAATGACAAATTTGTTACAGTTTACAATACGTTTTCGAAAATCCCACCGTCAACCTCAATGCACTTTGCAACTCGTGTGCGAAGATCGCGTGTTGTTCGTCTGAGTTGATCTTGACGTTCCTTTATGCAGGCAGCAGCATCCAAAATGCGCGCGAGCAATTCGTCTCGTGTATCCACCTTTCTTTTGTAAACTTGACTTTTCATCCACCCCCACAAACAATAATCTAACGGAGAGAGGTCTGGAGACTTTGGTGGCCATTGAATGGGACCACCGCGGGGTGAGGAAGAGCTGTGCGCGCATCAGATTCAAACAGCTTTATCTCCGTAACTATTCAGAATTAGACACATGTTCATATGAACTTTTTTCTCACAATGAACGATACTATCACGTCCCGAAGTATTGACCTTTCCTCCTGAAACACCCTGTATATATATATATATATATATATATATATATATATATCCCAAAAATGGGATGGTATGAAGTTATAGAAACGAAATCAACTAAAGTCCTTTTTCTGCGTAAACAATGAACAAAACGGGAAAGCCTAATTAAGAATTAAATTTTTATTTTTTGTCAAAATTTCATAAATTTCTCGACAACGTACAACTATTTTTGCTGCAAAGTTACAGTCAATCCATCCATGCGATTCCCGCGAACGAACTGAGGTTCTGTGTACAAATTTGTGCTTACATGGGGATGTTCCAACTCACAAACGAGTTAAACATCAAATGTACAGTGTAAACCTAGTGTTTATGTATATATATTTTTGGGGTGTGGCGATAACTTACTAAAAGTGTAAAATCCAAAAATACACAATTCCCAGTTTATAACTCCAGCCGAAACCGTTTAACATAACAAAATGACACTTCCTTCACGAATTATATATATATGTATATATTTTATGCAGGAAGGAGGGGCCAAGGGCAAATACTCGCAAAAGCGCTCCTCCCATATAAGAAGAAGAGTGCCAAAATCAAAGTCCAGGGTTTCCGAGATGCCTAGATACTCTGCGTTTGAAAGATGGGAAGTCATAGACAGGAGGAAAGATGGACTGAGAAAGATTGTTCCAGAGTTCACCGGTTGAGTAGATGAAAGACTGAAAATACCGATTAACCCTTGCGTTAGATAGTTGGACAGAAAAGGAATGAGAAAGTGTAGAAAGTCTGGTACTGCGTGCTCTCCTTCATATTAAGGGTAGATTCCTAAACTTTGGAAGGCAAGAAATCAAAGCAATTGGACGATAGTTGGAGGGATGAGAGCGGTCACCCTTCTTTGGGACAGGCTGAATGAAAGCGAACTTCCAGCAGGAAGGAAAAGTACCAGATGAGAGACAAAGACGAAAGAGTTTGCCTAGGCAGGGTGTCAGCACTGAAGCACAGTTCTTAAGAACAACAGGAGGAACACCATGAGGACCGTACGCCTTCCTAGAGTTGAGCCCAGATAGGGCAGAAAAAACATCTTTAGAAGAGATTCTAATTTCAGACATAATAAAGTCAGAGGGGGAGGAGATGGAGGAATAGCACCGGATTCGTCCAGGGTTGAATTGTAAGCGAAAGTTTGAGCGAAGAGTTCAGCTTTGTCAGGAGAAGAGACGGCAACTGAGCCGTCTGAATGGAAAAGAGGAGGGAAAGAAGAGGAAGTAAAGTTGTTGAAGAGGTTCTTAGCTAGATGCCAGAAAGAGCGAGAAGAATTAGAATTGGATAGATTTTCACATTTTTGTCGGCTGAAGGAATTTTTGGCAAGTCGAAGAACAGATTTTGCACGATTCCGGGCAGAAATATAAGCTGATGAGAGTCAGGAGTAAGGCGGTGACGGTACCTTCTGAAAGACCTCTCTCTGTTGCGGATAGCATTAGAACAAGTGAAGTTAAACCAAGGTTTTTTTTTGGCATTAGTAGTAGAATATAGAATATAGAATAGAATATAGAATGTACGCCTCCATGCCCGAGAGAATCACCTCTGTGATGCGCTCAGCACACCCATAACGTCCCCGGCCACGGAAGAGTAATCATTTCATGGGAAATCACAGAAGTACTGCCTAAGGGCCGCTCAATCAGCGGCGCCGAAGTGTCAAAGGAGGATCCAAAGGCCGAATTGGGGCGATAGGACAGGAAACAGATATAAGATTGTGATCGGAGGAGCCCAACGGAGAGAAAAGTTTCTGATTAAGAAGGAAGAGAGGTAAGAAATAAATCCAGAATGTTGGGCCTATCTCCAAGGCGATCGGGGATATGAGTTTGGAGCTGTACAATCTGCTGTAGGTCATTTAGGATAGAAAAGTTGTAAGTTAGTTCACCAGGGATGTCAATGAAATGGGAGGAAAGCCAAAGGTGGTGGTGAACATTGAAATCTCCTAAAATGGAGATTTCAGGAAAGGGAGAGCGGGAAAGAATATATTCCACTTTGGAAGTGAGGTAGTCAAAGAATTTTGGATAGTCAGTAGAATTAGGAGGAAGGTAAACAACTCAGATGTATTTAATTTGAGATTGTCATGTAAACCGTAGCCAGAGGGTATAGAATTCGGAGGATTCGAGTTCGGTAATACGAGAACAAGTTAGGTCATTGCGTACATATACGCAACATCCACCTTTGGAGTGAAATTGAGTATAGAGAAAGTAAGAGGGTACAGAAAAGGGGTTGCTGTCAGTTGTCCCAGACACCTGTGTTTCAGTGAGGAAAAGAAGATGAGGTTTAGAGGAGTAGAGGTGGTGTTCGACAGATTGAAATTTTGAGAAAAGGCCACGAATGTTGCAGAAATTTAAGAAAAATGAATCAGACAGAGGTCCAGAACATCTCGAATGGGCGGTAGCAGATCCAGCTCTGCTACCTGGGTCTGCGTTCCCGGTATCGGCAGGGGGGTGCCAGAAGTGGGGACATTTATGGTCCCCTCCCCAGGGTACAACGATGCTCTTGAAGTTGATACCATTTTTTCTTTTTTTAATTTTGAAAAGATTATGTAGTGTGTAAGATGCATGTATATTAGGGTGGGTTGAAAAAATTTAATTTAATGAAACATGCTGAAAAAGATGCCCGAGTAGTCATTGTTTAAGGAATAAGTCACATCTTTTAGAAATATTAATTTCGGTGCTGGCAACTATGAAAAAATAAATTGCGAACAAAGGCCACAAAAGATCCTTTTTAGCATGTTTCCTTAAATTAATTTTTCGCCTCACAGGTTAGAGGATCTCAACAATAAACTCAATTAATGCCAATGTCTATAAAAAAAAACATGAATAAACATTGTTTTAGCTTATTTTAAAATGTAGGACCTATTTGTGTTTAACCTATCATGTGTATTTGTGTGCCTACATGTGTATTTGTGACCTATCATTTGTTTGACCCCCCCACATGTGTTTCCTGATTCAGCATTTTATTTTCTTTTGTTTCAGATTAATAGCATAGCATGCAATGGCCTCTTCTGGTATAACAAGAGAAAAAGTGAAGCATTCTGTTTTCGAATCGCCAGCAAAGCTTCCTGGCAACCAACTACCAACTTGTGAGGATGTATTCAAAGCTTATCTTAAACATAAGCTCATTACTGCAACATTTAGCACTCAGAAATAGCTGAAATTATCGCGGAAGAAGTGAATGATTTATATATCCGTGCTTTCATTCCAACAACCGACTTCAAAAGCATAATAGCTAGGGTAAAGAGATTAATTGAAAAGGGACAAGAACTTAGAAAATATCCCATAAGTAAAAGATCTTCCAGCACTTATCAAAGTAAATATGATTCCTTCAGAAATTTATTTCACATATGTTGCTGCAAGTGCTATGCTTCCGGTTCTCGTAAAAGAAGTGAGTGTAAATGCGCTAAGGCGGAGAAAATCCCGAATGATGAATGGGAGTTCTGGATTGATCAACATACTGAACGAAAAATTATTATAGGTAAGTTGGACAAAGTGAAAACTTCAAAACTACAACAAATGGACAAACAGAAAGCATAAAAGACAATTCTTTAAAGATAAACAAAAGAGTTTTGTCAAGGAAATGCAGTTGAATCCTTGTGATATTGGTGAGATCAGCTCTGAAAGTGAAAAAGGTGATCAAAATGAAGATTTCGAATTGAGCGAGTACGAGTTAAATACAGGAGCTAGCACTTCTCAAACTTGACACCAATATCCAGAATTATGCAAGGCAGTTGATCGATGCAAAATAAGCAACCGTGATGCTTGTTTAATTGCTAATGCTGTCTTAAAATATCTTAATATATTATCTGAAAATACTACGATTGATCACAGTAAACTACGTCGTCAAAGAACCTTGTGGAGAAGCATAGAAAGAAAGAAGCATGAAGAACAAAATAAAGGAATTGTTTGCCTTGGATTTGATGGAAAAATTGATCAAACTTTTTCAAAAGTGGAAGAATGCCAGTGGACTTTGAATGAAGACCACTATGTGTTAGTTTCATTTCCAGGAAACGAATATATTGACCATGTTGCTCCTGAAAGTGGAAGGGCAAGTGATATTGCTAAAGAAATTATATCAGTAATTACTGACACCAACTCTGCATCGACTTTAAAAGCAGTAGTTTGTTATGCAACTAATGTAAATACAGGTAAATCAAATGGAGTAATTAGAAAACTAGAGCTGACATTGGGAAGACCATTACAATGGTTTATTTGCTTATTTCACACTGATGAACTTCCCTTGAGAAAATACCTGGAAGTTCTTGATGGGCAAACGACAGGACCTAGAAGTTCTTGATGGGCAAACGACAGGACCTAGAAGTTCACAGGGCAAAATCGGCAAGGATCTGAACTTTGATCCAAAGAACAGACCAATTGCAAAATTTCCACCTCTCGCTGGAAAAGTGATGGACTTACCGGAAGAAGTGCTAGCAGATCTCAGTAGTGACCACTGACCAGCAATACCTCCATAAGGCGTGTTTGTCAATTCAAAACGGTGTAGTAATGCTTAGTTAAGAATATTAATTTCTGTTTAATTAATTATTAAAATGTTTAATATAAATTATTTACTAAAAATTTTGAAATTGTTTAAACTGGGAAGAGTTGGCAATCCTGAATAGAGGCCGAAAAAGAGTGGGCTACCTCAAGGGAGTCTTCAGTCTCTTGGGTGGCGCGATACGCGTAAGATTTGGAGCCATGTGATCTTAAAATCAAATTGTTTTGTGCCCCTCTCCGACGTAAATATATTTAGTAATATTTCATACTCGCATCCCCCTAAACTAACTAACAACCATTTTCGGAATCAATAAAACGTTCACAAGTGTTAAAATAGAGTATTAATAAACCCCCCTTCCCCCTTTGTTTTGTAACGGTTTTCAGTCTCGGCGTAGCTACCATGATATTTATAAAATGCAGTGAAAAAGAGAGTAGAGAAAGCAAGTGATAAATGAAATAAAGAGCCGATAGTAAAGTAGAAAGAAGCGTAAATAATGAAGAAAGTAAATTAATAAGGGCGATCACTACATCTTGTAGCAGCGGTTCACTACAACGGTCATGATAGAGGTCCAACTATCAAATTGTTAGAAACTGCTCAACCTGGGTCTCTCAATAATGCACAGTGGCTGACAAAAGAAAATTGTCTCTTACGTTATTACATGTCGCACAAACAACCATCAGAGACACTTCAAAGGATTGCTCATTTTAAACTGAACTTCTATGCTCCTGTATGGTTCTATATCAAAGCAAACTGGTCTTGCCAGGATGGGGCCAAAAACTTTTTCGTCATGATTGAGCTCTATCAAAAACTACATACAACTGACCAAGACATTATTCGTCCTGTGTTACAAAACAACTGTTACTTTTGTCATCCTGAAAATATCCTTTTAGCTGCTACCGCTGACTAGAATAAGAATATTCGAAAGCTAGCAGTCGAAAACGTGCTACAAGCGAAAAGGAGTGTTATACCGGATGAAATTCGAATGTTTAACAAGAAATCCATCAGGCTCAACTTCTCAGCTTCGACCTACATGGATATGATTGATTGGAACGAAATGGATATTACTGTTCCTTCCTTACTCTCTGATGACGGCCAAAAACCCTTAATTCTTGACACGTACCCGTGTCATTCCCAGGCAGTTGAAAGAAATGTGAAGGAAATCTCTGCAAGTGAAAAAGTCTATGGACATGACGTCCGCCATGGAATGGTTACTCTCAGCAAGAAATCTTAGCTAGAGAATCCAAAAAGTGAAACAAAGTCAGATTTTAAATAAATCAACAAGAGGATAGTTGATTACTTCATACAGTAATATGAAGTATTGCACTTCATATAATTTAGTGATGAACACATGTTTTGGTTTATAAAAGGAAATATTGTTATAATTTTTAACAAAACTAAATTTGCTTCAAAATTTTGGCTTTTCTTCAAAATTAAGGTCAAAGTTGGGAGAATGCACATATTCATAGGCTATAAAAGTTGATGTTTTTATGATAGGTGGGTACCATAGCACCTTTTCAGCCATGTTTCATACTGACAACTTGAGTTCGATATATTTTCGCCCCGCCCTAATTATTGTATATGCAGTGAGGAATAGTGAGAGAAGTGTAAGTTTGAGAGCATGCTGGACTGCTCACAGGGTAGGTGAGACATGGAAAAAGATCAGCTAAGGAAGACAGTAACAGGAGAAACGGGAGTTCCAGCACTCCCTATCTTCTGTCTAACGCCTCTCCCCGGAGTACTTCCCTGGTCGATTGGTGTCTACAATTTCCTCCTACAAATTATATATAGCGTAAGACACTTAAATGAAAGGTTTTATATGAGGTCCGAATCTCCAACGAATACAAAAACAAATAGTTCTTAATTCCCTTTCTTAGTACAAACAAAATAAAAAATACCGTATTAAGAAATTATAGTTATCAATCCACAATGAATAAAAACAACCAACAAAAAGCAAAAAGAAGAATTTAGATTTTTTTAACCAAATAAAAAGTAACAAAAAGAATTATAAGAATATATTTCGGAGTAATAAACATTTTCCTTCGAGTCTTTATTTTAAATTCGGGTTCGACAATTTTTTGCGAAATGATTTGCAGTTAACATTTGTAATTTCTTCGAAAAATCAGCGTTAATTCTTATCACTAATCTTATTTGCAACCTATTTCCAAGAAGGAAAGTCCTGGACTCTGGTGCTCCGTTGGTGTCTCGAAGTTGGAAAGTCTCGGTAGCGGGTCCTTTACAAGGTTGCATCAGTTATATTTCCAAATTCTACGGCGATCCGTTTTCTTTGTATCGTTGTCGACGCGATGAAAACGATGATGACGTCATACGGCACGCTACGTATCCAGAATCTAATGCCCTTGAATTCTGCAATTTCTCAATCCCTTGTCTAGAATCTAGATGTTGACGAAGTCTTCTCATATTTCGTTGCCGATTCGACTATAATGAAATGCGTCAGAATTCTGTAAATTCCCACGACGACCCGTCGTTTTCTATGTTATACAGTACGTTAAGCAGATGTTATGCTTTGCATGTGATAACTTTTTTACAGAAATCAGATTCGTAAGATTTCTGTTACGACGTACTCTCAAATTCTTCAATGAAACAGAGAATTTTTTGGTTGTTGTCCACTGCCAAGACGAGAAAATGGCGGGTCCTCTATTCAAACAAAGTAAGTGATGTCGACGCCCTGTGAGATCCCAAAATGTTCTTCGACCAATCCTTGCAAGGTTCGTCACTGTAGCTTCTCCGTTTTCGTTTTCGGAATTTCTTTATTGTGGTGACTCAGTATATCGCTTCATTGCCCCGACAATAGAAGTTCATATCGTTAATGAAGTTTCTTTCCTTCAACTTGAGGACAAGATCTGACTACCTGGTGCAAGGCTGCTTGCATGCCCCTCAAATACGACTTGTACCTTTGTTTAACAGTTTTATTCACAAAAAGCACTACGTACAAGAATGAATGTGAAGGCAAAATTATAACTGAAACTTAGTTTGTGCAGTTACCCGCATATGTAATGTTCCTCGACTCAGAGGCGACTCCAGACATGTGGCAACACCGCAGTGATAGTCAAGGTACCCCAACTGGGAGAAGGTGGGATGGAGGGGGGGACAACGAAGTTCAACAACATATAACATTGACATACAGGCAAGGCGCCGTTGACATACAGGTAAGGCGCCGTTAAAAAATTACGTAATGCTATTTTTGCTAAAACATATCCCCTCCACTGTAACGTTCCGTAACGTGTTGGGTGTGGGGTGTGGGAAGTGTTACATAACATCATGGGGGGGTGCCTGGTCTAGCGTTACAGAACGTTCCTGGGGGATCTGGGGTGTCAAGTTTTAGCAAACATAGTGTTACGTAATTTTTGAACGACCCCTAATTATAATGTAATGTTTGTGTTCATAAATATAAACGATTAATATGATCGTGAACAGCGTTAAACTCAATGTTTACTAGTCTTATACAGTAATAAGGTTCCACTATGATTACTGCAAGTCTATATGAACAGATACCACAATACAACTTTTTATATACTAGTGAATTTGAACCAAAGATAAACATTACACAACTATCCTAAACTAACCCACTTTTTGTTATACTCTTCATACTTTTTTTTCTTATCCTCTCTTTAATTGCATGTCTGTAGTTTGCATGGTATGACAGTGTTTGATTTAAGATTGTGTTTGCATGATTTGTAAGCGTTCTTATTTTACTTCTTTTCATCTTTCACCCCTTTCCTATTCTCTTCGACTATTTTTCCGACTTGTCGGTAGTGGCCGGCGGATGATGATGGTGAGTCTTTCTCTCTCTTTTTCTGAATGAATGTTAACCCACGAATGATAGGTTTTGCTACTTACTTAACCCCTTATTCTCTTTTTTTAACCCCCTACTCTCTTCTTCCTCTCGGGCTAACCTTAGAGTGGATCTTAGGGTCTTTGTTAGCCTTAGCTTCTGTAGATCTGTAGATCCTCCACAATTCCTCACTCCCCTTCTCCACCCACCAGTCTAGCGTATATTAAATCATTATGCAACAATACTAATAAAGCTGTTTGTAGAGTCCGTGTGCAGCTTTAAACCTTTACTAACTTACGAATCTACACAATTATATATACCGTGTGACCACAAAAACTGTCCCTGTTTTTAATCGCTTATTACTCAGTCATTATTGCAGCTTCACAAATGAAATAAAAAGCTTTCGAAAAAGAATATTTAAAAGTTTTATTTAATTTTTTCGATATCCTGGATACGAAATCAGTACTTATAAAAAAATGACAGTTTTATCCACCACAATCATGGGTTATTTGTCGGACATGCAACGTGTTTTCATCGCAGAAGAGATGATCAAACATGGCTCGGTAGTTGCCACCCAACGGTCTTTCAGACGACAATACGGTCAGCAAAGGACCATAGATCCTAAAACGATTCGCAGGATTTTCGCAAAATGGAAACATCACGGCTCAATCAAGAACATGCATAAAGGCAACTCTGGGCGCAGCAAAGGTGTGCGAACCGTTGAAAACATTGATTCAGTCGCAAATCAGCTTGAAACGGACAAGAAGAAATCTGTGAGACGACTATCAGCTGTGACAGGAATCAAACGGGAGAGCATTCGGAAAATAATCACGTTGGATTTGAGAATGAAGTCATTCAAAATTATGTGTTTGCAACAGCTTAGCGAACAAGACTACCAGCGTCGTTTGATGTTTTGTGAACGCATTGAAACAATAATTGAACAAAACCAGATAAGATTAAGTGACATAATATTCAGTGATGAATGCCACATCTATCTCAATGGGTTCATCAACAGAGAGAATTACCGGTGTTGGTCACAAAACAAGCCAAATATACACTTGGAGAAACCTCTGCATTCACCAAAAGTTACTGTCTGGTGTGGTTTGAGTAGCAGCAAGGTTTATGGTCCTTACTTTTTTGAGGACCCAGAGACAAGGAGACCGCTTTCAGTAACTTCAGAAAGATATGTAGAAATGCTGAACACTGTATTTGAACAAGAAAACTGCAGTTTCCCTGGCCCGCAAGATCTCCCGATCTATTACCTATGGACTTTTTTCTCTGGGGATTTGTCAAGGACAAAGTATTCAGGCAAGAGCCATCCTCTATCGAAGAATTAAAGCAAGCGGTGGTAGAGAGTGTACAGTCCATTGAATGCAGCGTTTTGGAAAATGTAATAAATAACTTCCTTTCCCGTTGTGTGAAATGTAAGAATGTCCAGGGACGTCACTTTGAACACATGTAGAATAAATTAAAACTTTAAAATGTTCTCTTTCGAATGCTTTTTATTTAATTTGTGAAGCTGCAATAATGACTGAGTAATAAGCGATTAAAAACAGGGACAACTTTGTGGTCACACGGTATATACTGTATATATATATATATACACACACACACACACACACTATATATATATATATATATATATATATATATATATATACACACTATATATATATATATATATATATATATATATACACACACACACTATATATACAGGGCGTCCCAAAAAAATGTATACACACTTTAAATAATTATAAAGGCAGTGTTTATTAAAATACATTTCATTTTCAAAATGTAATAGAATCTACAGACATTATTTAATTGTTTTGTCAACGCCTGTTTTCAAACTGACGTCCGTTCTGGTCCAGGTACTGCTGATAACGCGAAGCAATGGAATCGCAAACATCACAAAACATTTCGTTTGGTATTTGTGTGCATTCTCGTTCAATGGCTGCTCTCAATTCAGCGACTGTTGCAGGTTTTATAGCGTAGACTTTGTCTTTTAAGTATCCCCATAAAAAAAAGTCTAGTGGTGTGAGGTCTGGTGAACGCGGAGGGTATTCTACGAAACCCCTTCGTCCAATCCACATCCACATCGTGCCAAGTACCACTCGCAATACTCCACTCTTCGGTCCGGATCATCTTCATTAATAGCATGGACTAATCTTGGAATGTAACTTTTCCATTGACAGCGCTTCAAAATGCGTTGGACAGACGATTCTGAAATTCCTACCTCACGACTCGCTTGCCGCACAGATTTTCTTGGACTTTGGTGATACGTTTCCAGTACTCTTTCTTGCTTTGTGGGGCTTGTCGATGTCCGTGGTCTTCCGGAACGCTTCTTGTGGACATTCTGAACAGTTCCATCGGCTTCAAACTTATCTCTAATTCGAGTGATGGTAAGTCGCGTTGGTGGATCTGTTTGAAACTCCCTCCTAAACTGTCTTTGCACTTCAACTGCGTTTTCACACTTCCAGTAGCATTTTAGAATGAATTTCCTTTGTTCAAAGCTTAGTCTGACTGCCATTATTAATTCTAATGGGTTTAACTTGGAAAGAAAGAAACATCAATTGAGCTATCAGCTGTTAAAGTGTGTATACATTGTTTTGGGACGCCCTGTATATATATATATATATATATATATATATATATATATATATATATATGTATTGACATTGAGCGAGAAAAAGATTGAGACAGTGTGATAGAGAGCGAGGTAGAGGGACAGAGAGAGTTAGTAGGAAATGGTTTATCGATTGTTACACAAAGAACTTGTTAACAGTTTTGATCTGAATAACAGTAACTGATTATCAAAATCACACAAGAATGATCCACGGTTATACTAGCATAAAGCTATTTATATATACTTATAAATTCATACAATATTATACTAATGTTTGTGAAATGACGTTGATGGGCCAAACCGTGGTGTTGACATGGTTACCTGCTGTCACCGTCCAGGAGAGACTATATATGGTCGTGTCAGTAAAAACCATAAGGTGACGGTTGCATGAAGCACGATATCACCACCGGTTTGTGGCTGAAGCCTATTATATTAATAATGTTTTCCAGATTGTATCTGTATTATCAATGTGGAGAGATAATGATTTAATCACGATGGACAGATAAACCCATTAATGTTTTCCAGATTTCCTGTTGCATTACGAATGTGGAGATATTATTGTCTTATCTAGGAATATATATATGTATATATACAATAAAACACCAATTCTTTATTACAACAAATATGTAATGGTTGAGAATGTTTTACTAAATAGTTTATCATACAAAATGATGAAGTCATACAAAATGCTCACAATTTGCCATAGATTAACATAAATGGCACAGTTATACCCGGTTCATAGTTAGTATTTGGTCCATCCCCCATTATTGTCTATTACATCTTGCAATCTGGGTGGCATAGATGCAACATGGTTATGTATGATGTGTGGGTTCCTTCGGAACATCTCCCACTCAGCCAGTGTGATCCAGCAGCTGGCGGCTGATCCGTTCCTCCCCAGGCTCCCACGAGTTCACCACATTCCCCCCACACGTTCTCAATGGGGTTGAAGTCACACTCCTTACTAGGCCAGTCCAGTAGTTCTAGATTTCGCTGCTCCTCGAACCATCTGACAGTCCTGGCGATGTGGATGTGAGAGTTGTCCTGCAAATGGATTTTAAATATTAAAAGTAGAATTATATCTCATCCATACGTTTCATCAGTAACCCACTATTCGACATAGGTTTTAACTCCAGTGCATTAGGGGTTTCGCTCAGCTAAATGTAATTGAGCGTAGTTATACAAATAATACAGTCTGCAGTTATCCAGAATAAAATCCTAAAATGTTGTCATAGTATTGAAAGAGTTAAAGAACAATTTTATGACCATTATTCGTCCCATGTAAATGTGGAAACCGGACATACAAATGCGTGTAATACATAAGTCTTGCTCTAGTAATAGTATATTATTCTATAACACAAATACAACATACCTGCAAAAAGATAATCTGCTCAGGATAGGGCAAGGCATACGCGTGTACAGAAGGCAGCATCACCTCCTCCATGATCGCTAGATATTGAACTACCGTAAACCTCTCGTGGATCTCAGTCAGCTCTCCTAGTCCTTGCAGGTGCATCCATCCCCACACATTCGCCATCACGTGCCCACTCCGTGCTACTTCGTAAATATTTTGGCGGACATGTCTCGTGTTGTCTTGTCGCCAACACCGAAGACGGCCGTGAGTTGTAGACGCAAACGTCTTCTCGTCAGAGAAGATAACTCTGCTCCAGTATGCGAGATCATCATTTATATGCTGGCGAGCAAACGAGAGCCTGGCCTGACGATGTCGTTCCTCGATCTTCTCTTTTTTTGGCTGGAGTACGGTGGTGATATCTTGCTTCATGCAACCGTCTCCTTACGGTGTCCACTGACACGCTCGTATGTAGTGTCTCCCAGATGGCGACTGCGTTGTTGATAGGATCGTTCTACACTTTGTTGATTATTCTCCGGTCTTCTTCTGGGGTTCTTTCTTAGTGCCCCACACTTAGGACGATCTAGCAGATTCCCAGTCTCCTGCCACCTCTCTACCCAGCGTCGAACAGTAGGTTTTGAAATTCCCAGTTCCATGGCTATGTCAGCTACAGAGAGGCCTCCTTCCCGCATACCAATTATCCGGCCTCGCTGTGCAATTTTATCTTTAGCTGGATTCATTTTCAGAGTCGGTGTTTGTCATACGAAAATTTCCTGCTGGCGAGCTTTTCACATTCACTAGTATATTAAAAGTACTATTGTAGTAGCTGTTCATATAGATTTGCAGTAATCGCTGTTGAACCTTATTACTGTATAAGAATAGTAAACTACATGGGGTTCAACGCTGTATACGATCATATTAATTGTTTATCTTTATGAACACAGACATTACAATATAATTACCTGTATGTCAATGACTGCACATTCAATTGTCCTTTAGATACATATGTCTGTGTTATATGTTGTTGGACTCGGTTGTCCCACTCCACCCCACCTTCCCCCAGTTGGGGTACCTTGACTAACACTGCGGCGTTGCCACATGTACGGAGTTGCCTGAGAGGCGAGGAACATTACATATGCCGGCAACTGTACATTACACTTGTTCTTTTAGAGGACCAAAACAAACAACTTCACCTTCACTCCAATAACAACTAAGTTAGCCAGCCAGGCACGCCTGGTTCAGAGATGGTGCCCCGGGTGGTGTGGAGCAGTGCCGGCCTTAGGGGTGTGCGAACCGTGCGGTCGCACAGGGCCCGCAACTTAGGGGGGCCCGAAAATTTCACAGAAATTTAATATCGACGTCAGAGTGCCAAAATTGGTGTAAATTAATGTAATTTATTTTTTTATCCTAATTAAATTGAATTATCCTATTCCTAATTAAATATCCTAAGGCCGGCGCTGGTTGAAACCTCTTATGATAGTTTAAATATTTGATAATAATAAAGTAATAAGTAGTAATAAGAGTAAAGGCTGTTGGTCTGTTGGTATTCTGTTATAGGTGCACTTGTATAGTTAAATTTTACTTGTTGTACTTGTTAACAATCTACTAAAATAAAATGATTAGCAATGAAAAACAATTTGACTTGTGTCATGGGGGGCCCGTACAGTATACTCTGCACCAATGTTCCCTCTAATTTTTTTTAGTCCGTGTGCGCAAGAAATTTTCGTTGTGCATACATTTAGATTCATGGTGAAAAATTGTGCAAACTTTTCTGAGCGCTATAATCTTCAAAATGAAATATATATAAATATTAACTACTTAATAAATATTATTTCCTTAAGGTGATAGCTTGATCATTACGGTACTATTAAATGAATATTAAAAAACTGTTTACAATATTATATATTCTTAAAAAAGAAAACATTTTATCCATTCTAAAAATATGAATAAAATAAAAAATAGTAAAATAAAATTCAACGAAACAAAGAAATAAAATAAAAATAACATTAATTGAAAATGACTATTTTAGTTATCATTTCTCAAAACAATTTTTAGCATTTAGAAATTTAAAATAGACTATCAAGATTAATCCATGATTTCATCCATTCACAAAATAGGAATAAAATAAAAAATAATTTTATTTTTTATGAATTATGAGATAATTACTATTCGTTTTTATGCAAAAATAAGAAAGAGAAGGTTTATATTCAAAGCGTTAATGTATAAAAGAAAAAAAATGTATAAAAGAGTAGATGTTAAGTAAAAAGATGAGTATGGCGGTCAGGCGAAGTCGGCGGAAGGTTATATCTACTTAAAAGAGCGTAGAGTATGTATGCAATGGTCAGACCTTTTGACGTATATTTTTTAAATTACTTCATTTACTGTCGTGACTCATGATACGCTTGAGCCTGTGCGCATTTTATTTTGCTGTGTGCGCGGGTTTCACAATGCGTGTGCGCGCGCACACGCGCACACCTTGGAGGGAACATTGCTCTGCACAGGGCCCGAAATATCCTAATGCCGGCGCTGTGTGGAGGTTATGCCCCGGCCACGGTTGCTATGTCTTACCAAGGATACAAATTCTGTAAAGTATTACTGATTAAAAAGACCACATATATTATGTATACCACATACATTATGAATTCGGCATGCATACTTCGTATCTTCCGTTTTTGGCGTCATCATAGACATAATTTTATTTACATTATTAATAAAAGCAAGTTTGGCCACTTGACGTCTCAGATTGATTATGTTAAAAAGAAAAAAATAATTATAATTTTAAGAAATTTGCATGTGCAGCATTTCGGAGAAGATCGTTCAATCATTCGTAAATAATATAAATTTTATATGATTAAATGGAGAGGAAAGTTATTCAACTTATTTTAAAACATTTTCTTATTTTTGCGCATCGTAACTGACACCCAATTCTATGGAAGTTTCCTTTCTTAGAGAAATTTCTGGAAGACTAAATAATTCTAATAAAATTATCATCAACAGACACACTGTCACATTATGGGACGTTGCTTTATGGCTGGGAATGGGAATTTTTTTTTACGTGGTTTAAAGTTTTTTGTATATCTATATCTGTTACTCTATTACACGCTCAATCCTTGATCTACATTGTACATATAATTAATCTAATATACTATTGAGCTAAAATGTGTGTGTGTGTGTGTGTGTGTGTGTGTGTATCCGCTTTCTTCGGAACAGTGCACAGCCTAAACGGCACATCGGAAAATTCAGCAACCACCACCAACAAACAACACTAATTGTAAAATAGCTCCATCGGGTGGAGCTTAGAACTCTCGACTAATAAGCTGCGCCCAGCGTCACGCGGACAAATAAGCGTCACAGGGACTAATAGCCCATGAGCTGACGATGTGCTCTGTCAAGTTTCCCGGTCTTAGGTCACTGGTTACTGGGTCCGAAGGCCCCAGCACCGCGATAAAACTACAGAAAAGAACGCAGCCGTGAAAATCTTGAGCTTCACATTTATACTGTGATATATACATATATATACTGCTACTCGCCCGGAGGGCGGGTAGCAGTATAATGAGGAGAGGGGTGGGGTAATTGGGGGAAGTGTGGTGGGGGTAATGGGGAGAGGGGTGGGGGTAATGGGGTAATGGGGAGAGGGGTGGGGTAATGGGGTAATGGGGAGAGGGGTGGGGGTAATGGGGCTAATGGCTTTTTTACTTGTGTGTGTGTGGGGGTAATGAGGGAGTCGGGGTGGGAGGGTAATGGAGTAGAGGGGTGTGGGTAATGGGGGTAATGGCGTTTTTTAAAATTTTGTAGCTTAGCCACTTCTTCCTATGAGGGCTTCATATAATATAATTTTAAATCTACAACCAATAAAAAAAAATGAAGTAGCCACTTCTTGCCATGAGGGCCTCATATAATACTGGGTGATCCAGATAAATGGGACCCATAAAAAAAAGCCAAATATTCTTAATATTTAATTCCTTTCATAAAAACTATATATCATTCGAAAGAGTAGAGTTACAAATTTATTATGAAATATTAATTTTTTAAAAATGACTCCTTTCAAATGTGCTCTATTAGTTGCCAAGCATTCCAGTGTTCTCGCTTGTAAGTTCTGCATCACTTTTGCAAGAGTGTGCGGTGGTATGGCCTGTATCTCATTTGTGATGGCGGCCTTCAATTCTTGCTAGGTCGTTGGGTTATTTCTGTAGACCCTACTCTTTAAATATCCCCAGAGATAATAATCTAAGGGAGAAAAATCCGGAGACCTTGCGGGCCATTCAACGTCTCCAAATCTTGAGATTAACTCGCCTGGAAACGTTTGACGCAAAACTGCCATGCAGTTCCTCGTGGTATGGCAGGTAGCTCCGTCTTGTTGGAACCAGTGGTTTTCTAGACAAAGATCTCTTAATTTAGGAATAAGGAAATCGGTCAACATTTTTTCGTAGCGATCACCATTTACAGTGACCGTGTTTCCGGTGGAATCCTCGAAAAAGTACGGCCCTATGATCTGAGATGCAGTAAGACCACACCAAACAGTTACACGCTGACTATGCAACGGGACTTCGGTAATATTCAATGGATTTTCTGTTGCCCAGAAACGACAATTTTGTTTGTTTACAGTTCCATTCAAGTGAAAATGGGCTTCGTCTGACATAATCAAAGTTGCTAGAAAATTGGTGGTATCATTTACCTTCTGTTGGATCCATTGACAGAATTGTCGTCTTCGTGCGAAATCTCCATCGTTTAGTTGTTGCACTGTTTGAATTTTATATGGAAAGAGCATTAAATTTTGTTTGAATATACGGTGTGTTGTTCCGTATCCAACTCCTAACAGCTGAGAAGCACGTCTGATGCTTATGTTAGGATTATCCTGTACAATTTCATGAGTTCTGTTAATGATCTCGTCTATCCTTGCTGTGCGCACTCTTCCAGTTGGTTTTCTTTTTCCAATGTTGCCAGTTAGGGAAAAATTTCTGACACACCGACGGATTACTTTCTTAGAAGGTGATTTTGACATCTGAAAATTTGTCTTGAAAGATCTTTGAGCTGAAACTACACTTCTTCCATGCTCATAATATTGCTCAGTTATGAAACGCAGCTGTTCCACAGTCCATGCAGTCATCTTGAAGGGTTAGTTTTAACTAACACTTTTATTTTGTTTTGTATCTTATCTTGTCTTGTATTGTCAAAACCTATACAATCCTGTACAAACTTGTAACTATCCTCTTTCGAATGATGCGTATGATTTTATAAAAGGACTTATACTTTAAGAGTTACAGGGGTTTCTTTTGGGTCCCATTTCTCTGGATCACCCTTCATAATAAAAAAAACATATGAAAAAGTGAAAAAAAAATGCCTTTTTCTCTTTACATTTGTGATTGATTGGATAGCCCGAAAGGACTCGCAATTTAATTGGGATATTAAGCTCCATTCTTTCATCGATTTGCAGTTACGAATCATTACAATTTTTGTAATTATATTATTTTATAAAGTATGACAAAAAATAAACGATAAAGTTAGACTCGAAGTGAACCATTTTCCGATATGTTAGAGGGGAAAAAGCATTCCATCATATTATAGTGTTCAACAAACGCAATACTGTCTTCTTATTTGTGGATCATAAAAAATTTATGTATATTTAAACGACGGTGCTTTTAATTGTACCATCCAGTGATATGCCATATATATGAGATAGATGTGATATGCCATACTTTTGTCACTTAGCCACTTCTTCCTATGAGGGCTTCATATAATATAATTTTAAATCTACAACCAATAATAAAAAAATGAAGTAGTGAAAAAAAATCCAGAGGGCGATAGCGAGCTACCGCTTGTGTTTTCTATATAGTTTTCGATATCGTAAGCGTGCATAACCCTTAATGACTAAGGGTATGCACACATGGGATATAAATAAAACAAAAGATACAAATCCAAATCTCAATGTATCTACAATGTATTTAATAGAATGTAGGCCCACCCTTAACCTTCATGACAGCTTCTATCCTCCCAGGAACACTTTCCACTAAATTTCTATACCCCTCCGGACCAATCATACCATCAAACTTTAAATCGCAGACCAACAAAGCGAGTGGACAAAATAGCGATTTTTGCGTGTTTTTAAAGCTTTCTTATTAATTTCCTAATTAACGAGTGACCTTGCTTTTCAAGCATATATTAGTTGAAGGTCTTATCTTATGATACTGATTATATCATTTGAATAACTTAAACTTAAGTATGCCAATGAGGCCTGAACTCTAGGGTGGTTTTGGCGTTTTAAAAATTTGTAGTTCTTGTCGTTTCGTAAGTAAACTACTCATTTCTTAGCCTATGCTCCCTAGATGTTTTCCTTATTAAATTTCCTGTAGAGAGAGAGCTGTGTGACTAGGCTACCAAATTGGGCCTATTGGCTCTAGGCTGAGACCAGCTTGCAAAATCTGCAAAATTATTGCGTGACGCTTTCATTTTTGGAAAAATTTTCGCCTTCCAAATCGCGAAAATTGCGCTCATAATATTTAAAAGTTAGTTATTGAATCTAATAGCAAAAGTCTGACATTTCACGAACTGAAAAATAATACAAACATGTAACTTAAACTAACAGAGATAAATGTAGATTTCAAATGGGTATAGCCTGAGTGAGCATGCAGACACAGAAGTGATCTTCATCACTCCTTCATTAATTATGAAATTCGAAATAAAACGTTAAAATATAGACTTGGCTTATGCAAGGGTAATAAACCTAGTCGCACAGTAATAATCCATTAAATTCAATAACGTTTAAATATTATGAGTGCGAGTTTCGCAATCTGGAAGGCGAAAATTTTTCCAAAAACGGAAGCATCACGCAAGAATTATGTAGATTTTGCAATCTGTCTCAGCCAAGGGCAAATAGGTCCAACTAGCAAAAGGTCGGCGCTACGCGCCGATTTTGCTAGATCTGCGGTGCTTCGGGTGAATTGTGGGCCTACGGCGTATTTTATTTTGAACATCAGTAGCCCTTTATCTGGATATCATTCCTATTCCTCTCACCTTGGGCCTCAGTAATTGGGGTGCCTGCGGCCTTCCAGTTACTGGCAAACCAATTATTCATTCAATAAAACTACAGAAAAGAACGCAGCCATGAAAATCTAAAGCTTCACAAATCTTAATACAATGAGCTCGGATTTGAAGCCTAAGATTTTCATGACTGCGTTCATTTCTATAGTTTTATTGACCAAATAACTGAACAGACAGTAACTGGGGGCCCTACGGCCTGCCAAATCATAGTTTTCATTGTTTCGAGTGCATCAATAATATTGTTATAGTGTTCCATTAGTTGTGATAAGCATGATCTTCCTGACCGGAATCGATGTTGGTTATCATTTTTTTTTCTGAGTTTCCCCATTAACCCCACCCCCTCCCCCATTACCCCCACCCCCTCCCCCATTACCCCACCCCTCTCTCCCATTTACCCCACCAATTTTTTTTCTGAGTTTCCCCATTAACCCCACCCCCTCCCCCATTACCCCACCCCTCTCCCCCAATACCCCTTCCCCCACCCCTCTCCCCCATTTACCCCACCAATTTTTTTTTCTGAGTTTCCCTATTAACCCCACCCCCTCCCCCATTACCCCACCCCTCGATCTTCCTGACCGGAATCGATGTTGGTTATCATTTTTTTTTCTGAGTTTCCCCATTAACCCCACCCCCTCCCCCATTACCCCACCCCTCTCCCCCAATACCCCTCCCCCACCCCTCTCCCCCATTTACCCCCACCCTTCCCCCATTACCCCCAAGGGGGAAGGGGGGCTGGCACCTTACAAAGGATTTACTTTAATTTTTTTTTAAGGGGGCTGGCACTTTGCAAAGGATTTACTTTAATTTTTTTTGGTTACATATATATATATCGCATCTATTTTTCTGAGTTTCCCCATTAACCCCACCCCTCCCCCATTACCCCACCCCTCCCACGCCAAATCATAGTTTTCATTGTTTCGAGTGCATCAATAATATTGTTATAGTGTTCCATTAGTTGTGATAAGCATGATCTTCCTGACCGGAATCGATGTTGGTTATCATTTTTTTTTCTGAGTTTCCCCATTAACCCCACCCCCTCCCCCATTAACCCACCCCTCTCCCCCAATACCCCTTCCCCCACCCCTCTCCCCCATTTACCCCACCAATTTTTTTTTCTGAGTTTCCCCATTAACCCCACCCCCTCCCCCATTACCCCACCCCTCTCCCCCAATACCCCCTCCCCCATTACCCCACCCCTCTCCCCCAATACCCCCTCCCCCACCCCTCTCCCCCATTTACCCCACCAATTTTTTTTTTCTGAGTTTCCCCATTAACCCCACCCCCTCCCTCATTACCCCACCCCTCTCCCCCAATACCCCCTCCCCCACCCCTCTCCCCCATTTACCCCCACCCTTCCCCCATTACCCCAAAGGGAGAAAGGGGGCTGGCACCTTGCAAAGGATTTACTTTAATTTTTTTTTAAGGGGGCTGGCACTTTGCAAAGGATTTACTTTAATTTTTTTTTGGTTACATATATATATCGCATCTATTTTTCTGAGTTTCCCCATTAACCCCACCCCTCCCCCATTACCCCACCCCCCCCATTACCCCACCCCTCCCCCGCCAAATCATAGTTTTCATTGTTTCGAGTGCATCAATAATATTGTTATAGTGTTCCATTAGTTGTGATAAGCATGATCTTCCTGACCGGAATCGATGTTGATTATCATTTTTTTTTCTGAGTTTCCCAATTAACCCCACCCCCTCCCCCATTACCCCACCCCTCTCCCCCAATACCCCCTCCCCCACCCCTCTCCCCATTTACCCCCACCCTTCCCCCATTATCCCAAAGGGGGGAAGGGGGCTGGCACCTTGCAAAGGATTCACTTTAATTTTTTTTTGGTTACATATATATATCGCATCTATTTTTCTGAGTTTCCCCATTAACCCCACCCCCTCCCCCATTACCCCACCCCTCCCCCATTTTGTGCCAAAATTATGATTAAAAATGAAGAAATGGGAAGAACTGTACCCCTAAAAGGGGGGGCAGGATTTATGTTATAGAATCTTTTTTTAGCATGGGCACTGCGCAATAAAAAGACGCATCGAATGGTGAAAACCGCATTGTTCTACACCAATTGTAGCGACCTGTAGGTGTGCGCAAAAAAACTGTTATATACAGGGTGGGCGGAAAGTAGCTCCCTATTTTGGATTGGTAAAAAAATACGTATATTATCCATTTATTTCAGAAGAAATAATATGAAAAGGTAGGCATACATGGTAGGTTTTCTCTAAAATTCAATGTGGGCTCCAACTCTTTCCACCAGCTTCTGGAGCCGCCCAGGAATGGCGTCCACTGACTTTAGCAGGAACTCCGGCGGGATGGAGGACATGACTTCCCGAATTCGGTCCTCCAGTTCTTCCAATGTCCTCGGTTTGGTGCGGTAGACTTCTTCCTTTACCCACCCCCAAAGAAAGAAGTCGCACGGTGTCAAGTCGGGGCTCCTGGCTGGCCATTGATGTGGACCACGACGACCCATCCAACGCCCAGGGAAGTGGGCATCCAGCCACTCACGGACAACAAGAGCGAAGTGCGGAGGGGCGCCATCTTGCATAAATATCAGATCGTCGATGTTCTCCCATGTGCTGACAACCGGCCAGACCTCGTTTCGCAACATAGCAAGGTACCGCTCAGCATTCATGGTGTTGCGCAGAAGGAACGGGCCCACAACCTGATCTGAGGTCATACCACACCACACCGTTACACTGAACCGATTCTGCCGTTTTTCAGCGGTAACCGTGCGACTTCTTTCTTTGGGGGTGGGTAAAGGAAGAAGTCTACCGCACCAAACCGAGGACATTGGAAGAACTGGAGGACCGAATTCGGGAAGTCATGTCCTCCATCCCGCCGGAGTTCCTGCTAAAGTCAGTGGACGCCATTCCTGGGCGGCTCCAGAAGCTGGTGGAAAGAGTTGGAGCCCACATTGAATTTTAGAGAAAACCTACCATGTATGCCTACCTTTTCATATTATTTCTTCTGAAATAAATGGATAATATACGTATTTTTTTACCAATCCAAAATAGGGAGCTACTTTCCGCCCACCCTGTATATATATATATATATATATATATATATATATAAGCTTCATTTCTGAAATAGTATATTAGATTTGGTAGCCGAGTCACACAGCTCCAACTCATTAAATTCAATAACTTTTATGTTGATGCTATAGTGCATAAAACATTTTACATATCTGTGAAGCAAAAATATTTTAATTAAATACCAGGTCTAACTTATTTGTAGGAAAATAGCTTCGGAGGGTGCCTAACTTAACGTAGGCTCAGGTTTGACAAGCTGTATAATTGGATGGAATTGACGTAGAAATTAGTAATGGTTATCAATCGACAGGAAATTTAATAAGAAAAAACATCTAGGGGGCATAGGCTAAGAAATGAATAGTTTACCTAGGAAACGACAAAAACTAAAAATTTTTAAAACGCCAAAACCACCATAGAGTTCGGGCCTCGTTGGTACACCTAAATTTAAATAATTCAAATTATATAATCAGTATTATAAGATAAGGACTTTAACTAGTATATACTTGAAAACCAAAGTTACTCGTTGATTAGGAAATTAATAATAAGGCTTTAAAAACACGCAAAAATCGCTATTTTGTCCACGCTTCGTTGGTCCGCTATTCAAGATTGATGTTTTTAGTCCGGAAGCGCATAGGTTTCAAATAGAATATTGAGCTATTCATCCAGCACTGCAGTGTCCAGAGCGCTGAGAGAAGTTGGTCTCTGTATGCGGTCTCTTCTTGATGCTCCGGTTCAGTTTCATCCCAGAGGTGTTCTGTTGAGATCAGGGTTCTGAGCAGGCCATAACAGGTTAGCAATATTATTCTACTTGAATCAGTAGAGTACGTCCGGACTTTATGACAAGGGACGCTGTCGTGCTGGTACAGGTACGGGCCATCACCAAAAAATTCTACCAATTGTGCCATTACACTGTTGTCCAAAATGACACAATATGACCTGGCAGTTATTATATCCCATACAAACGCCAATGGCCCTCGTCTAGACTATGAGAAACATGTCCACATCATCATAGTGCCACCTCCATACTTAACGGTGAGGATAATATAGCGGGAATCACAGCGTTAAACTTATCACTCTAATGGACGCGTTTACACTTTTCGGTTTTGAAGTAGTCGTTGTTTCGCATTCAGAGCTGTAATGTATGGTTTGTGGGCAGCTGGGCACTTTTCCGTTATACCCCTGCAATTTCTTCTTTCCCGGTTAGGTCAACTGTACGCCCTTGACAATTGGTCAGGTCAAGTCGTCAGATTTTTAAAATATTCGTTAATTTTAACGAAAATATCACGACTTAACCCTAATCATTTGTCAAGGGCGTACAGTTGACCTAACCGGGAAAGAAGAAATTGTGGGAGTATAAAGGAAAAGTACCGGCAGCTGCCCTTACATAGAATCATTTTGAATACAGTTCCCTACGTACAGTGGATACACTTGCCGAAAGACCTGTACGCTCACTGACCTCTAGGATGATGGATTTCAGGCTACAAATCTGTCTTTCCTCACCACTTATTTCAAAGTTCGCCGTGTACAGTTTGCCATAAGCATTTTCCACAGTACTCAACGGACTACAACTGACTTCAGGGCGCTTTAAGGTCTCCGTAATCTTGCCCAGTCATACTTATACCGTGTGACCACAAAAACTGTCCCTGTTTTTAATCGCTTATTACTCAGTCATTATTGCAGCTTCACAAATGAAATAAAAAGCTTTCGAAAAAGAATATTTAAAAGTTTTATTTAATTTTTTCGATATCCTGGATACGAAATCAGTACTTATAAAAAAATGACAGTTTTATCCACCACAATCATGGGTTATTTGTCGGACATGCAACGTGTTTTCATCGCAGAAGAGATGATCAAACATGGCTCGGTAGTTGCCACCCAACGGTCTTTCAGACGACAATACGGTCAGCAAAGGACCATAGATCCTAAAACGATTCGCAGGATTTTCGCAAAATGGAAACATCACGGCTCAATCAAGAACATGCATAAAGGCAACTCTGGGCGCAGCAAAGGTGTGCGAACCGCTGAAAACATTGATTCAGTCGCAAATCAGCTTGAAACGGACAACAAGAAATCTGTGAGACGACTATCAGCTGTGACAGGAATCAAACGGGAGAGCATTCGGAAAATAATCACGTTGGATTTGAGAATGAAGTCATTCAAAATTATGTGTTTGCAACAGCTTAGCGAACAAGACTACCAGCGTCGTTTGATGTTTTGTGAACGCATTGAAACAATAATTGAACAAAACCAGATAAGATTAAGTGACATAATATTCAGTGATGAATGCCACATCTATCTCAATGGGTTCATCAACAGAGAGAATTACCGGTGTTGGTCACAAAACAAACCAAATATACACGTGGAGAAACCTCTGCATTCACCAAAAGTTACTGTCTGGTGTGGTTTGAGTAGCAGCAAAGTTTATGGTCCTTACTTTTTTGAGGACCCAGAGACAAGGAGACCGCTTTCAGTAACTTCAGAAAGATATGTAGAAATGCTGAACACTGTTTTTGAACAAGAAAACTGCAGTAACAAGTGGTTTCAGCAAGACGGAGCAACAGCCCACACAACTAGGCAATCACTGGAATGTTTAACAAGATTTTTTGAACAAAGATTTATTTCTCATCGCTCGCAGTTTCCCTGGCCCGCAAGATCTCCCGATCTATCACCTATGGACTTTTTTCTCTGGGGATTTGTCAAGGACAAAGTATTCAGGCAAGAGCCATCCTCTATCGAAGAATTAAAGCAAGCGGTGGTAGAGAGTGTACAGTCCATTGAATGCAGCGTTTTGGAAAATGTAATAAATAACTTCCTTTCCCGTTGTGTGAAATGTAAGAATGTCCAGGGACGTCACTTTGAACACATGTAGAATAAATTAAAACTTTAAAATGTTCTCTTTCGAATGCTTTATATTTCATTTGTGAAGCTGCAATAATGACTGAGTAATAAGCGATTAAAAACAGGGACAATTTTTGTGGTCACACGGTATGACATTCAACTATCTTTCACGTTCAAACTCCGTCAGCTCTGATTAGTGTTACCAAGAAAAGAAATGTTCGCTGTTCTTTTCTTCTCTCCCTCTGTCCAATAGAAAATCAATTTACACAGAAAATAAAAATATAGTCTCAGTAAATCATTTTTTTTTATGTTGTAAAAAAATATTCTGTATGTATAGTTTAAATACATAAAATAGCTTCAGTAAAATCCGGTTTAATTAATGAAAATAAACTTTTTTGGAATTATTTTTAAATTTATCTATTGATCTAGGTTTGGGATTTAATTTATTGACTACCCGGTTAGTCAACTGTACGCCCTTGATGATCGGTTAGATTAAGTCGTCATAGTTTTGTTTAAACTAACGAAAATATCACGACTTAACCTAACCAATCATCAAAGGTGTACAGTTGATCTAACCAGGCATTCAATCGACCTAACCAGGCATTCAATTGACCTAACCAGGCATTCAAATAACCTAACCAGGCATTCAATTGACCTAACCAGGCTTTCAATTGCCTAAACGGATATTCAATTAACCTAACCGGGCATTCAATTAACCTGACATTTTGTAGTAATATTCGATGTGGATCGACGATTGTTGAACGTGCACGTGGTCTTCCAGCCATCTTTAATTTACCATATTAAAATATGATTTTACCAATAGCTTCTCTTTTAATTAAACTTAGACCTACAGGCGCCGCTACAGCATAGATTTAATTTTTTTCAGGTCCTTTTATAATTGAGACTAAAAGTATATCTAAGTATATAGCCAATAAAATACGAGGGCCACTCAATATATTTTGCCCCACCTTTTTTTTTCTTTCCAATTTTCCTTGTAGGTTCCTGAAATTTTGTACACAAGTAGTTGCATACCTTTTTTACAAGTTTTTATTTTTCCACAGTCTCCACTCTCCATCCTTTTCTACGGCTTTCCTCCACCTCGAAACAAGGGCCTTTATTCTTTGCTGGTAAAAGTCCGCTGGGTTCCGCTGGAGCCACCTCTTAACCTCCTCAACAACCTCATCGTCAATCTGAAACTTTCTTCCATCAATAGCATCCTTCATTAGCCTAAACAAATGGAAGTCTCTCTGAAGGTGCCAGATTCGGGCTGTATGGAGGGTGGGGTAACACAGTCAAGCGCATTTTTGTGATGGCCTCTCTTGTTTGCAAACTGTTGTGTGGTCTTGCGTTATCGTGCAAAAGAAGGACGTCTTCCAGTTTTCTCTCCGGTCAGACTCGCTTTATACATCTGTGGAGTCTGTAGGGTAGCGATATATGCCTCTGAGTTGACTGTTTGTCCTTTCTTCATAACGTTCACCAGAATCACCCCTTTCATGTCCCAGAAGATGGTGGCCATAACCTTTCCTGCAGAGGGAGCCATTTCGAACTTTTTCTTGCGTGGGGAGTCTGCGTGATGCCACTCCATGGATTGGCGTTTTGTTTCAGGTTCAAAGTGGTGTACCCAAGTTTCATCGCCAGTCACAATTCGTGAAAGGAAGTCATCCCCCTCTGTCGGGATGGGACGATCCATCGCCGCCAACTCATCGCCGCCAACTCATCGCCGCCAACTCATCGCCGCCAACTCATCGTCGACAACTCATCGTCGCCAACTCAACTCCGCCGACTCAACTCCAGCCAACTCATCGCCGCCAACTCAACTCCATTTTTTCAAAAAAATAAATTAAATTTATTTTTGAAGGTTAGAGCTTTAAAAAATTAAAAATCGTTGAAACTCTATTCTACTACGTTAAAAAAAGATTAAAAGGTTCAGATTTTAATTAGTGGTAATTGTAGGCAATCCCACGTAAATATTCTAATGGTGATCGTTGCTCAAAGCTTAAAACTAGTTTTAATATACGGTCATCAGCATCACGATATTTTTTTAACTTTGAAGGTGGAGCATGACCTACAAGTTGTTCGAGATACATATCTCGACTCTTCTGTATTTTGTATAAGGCATCTATAATGTTAATTGGTGAAGGTTAGGTTAGGTTAGGTTGGGTTAGGTTAGGTTAGGCTAGGTTAGGTTAGGTTATGTAAATAAAATATTATATAAATATAATTAGTTATGTTTTCAATGGTTCTTCCAAGTGTTTTTAATTTCCTTCAGTACCTATCATCGCACTAAAGAAAGATTAATAAATTATACAAAACATTATTTGGCAACGGTGCATTCGGAGTTGAGTTGGCGGCGATAGGTTGGCGGCGATGAGTTGGCGGCGATGAATCGGCGGCGATGAATCGGCGGCGATGAGTCGGCGGCGATGAGTCGGCGGCGATGAGTCGGCGGCGATGAGTCGTACTAGACGCCCCTCTGTCTCGTATCGAATCAACAACTCGGAAGCAATTTCTTTTCTTTGGGCTGTGTGATCTTCAGTTAGTTCGCGAGGAACAAACCGTGAACACACTTTTGAGTATCCCAGTTACTGAACTATCGTATTCACACTTCCTTTACTAATTCCTAGCTCCAGTGATAGCTCCTTGTATGTGACGCGCCGATTTGATCGAATGATGCTGTTAGCACGTTGCACAGTGTGAGATGTCAGAGCCGATGCCGGGCGACCGCTGCGTGGCTCATCATCGAGGCTGGCTCTCCCTCTCTCCGATGATCTCACACGTTTAGACCAGCGTCCAACTGTGCTTCGATCAACAACAGCATCTTCGTAAACGTTTTGTAGACGTTTGTGAATATTTCTAACTGTTTCCTTCTCTGCGGTTAAGAACTCGATAACAGCTCTCTGTTTACGACGCACATCACTGTCAGACACCATTTTAGAAACTGCGTTAACCATCGGTTTTATACGATTGTTGAACGTGCACGTGGTCTTCCAGCCATCTTTAATTTACCATATTAAAATACGATTTTGCCAATAGTTTCTCTTTTAATTAAACTTAGACCTTCAGGCGGTTTTACACAAGGAGGGGAGGTTCAAACTGGAAAAATCCGGTTATGTGAAGCGCAGAAAGTTCAAACTTACGGCCCAAAAGACATTTCAGCCCCATGGCCTATTATTTAGTTAAGGAAAAAGGGTGGGGAAAAATATATTGAATGCTCCTAGTACTTGCCAAATGTTATAAAAGCGAAGGCAACTATGTAGCATACTTTTAAAAATTATAAAAGACTTTATTTTAATTAGTGTTAGGGCTGGGCCCTAAAGCAGAGGTAGTCGCATACCTAATTTTAGTGTGCAGTGATAACCAATTTGCGCAGTAATAATTTCAATTTGTGCAGTGATAAATTGAAAATCTGTGCAGTGATAAATTAGGTTCTACTGTATATCGGATATAGAACCTAATTTATCACTGCACAGATTTTCAATTTATCATTGCACAAATTGAAATTATTACTGCGCAAATTGGTTATCACTACACACTAAAATTAGGTATGGGTAGTCGGGCTGTAGCGTTTGCGCCAAAATTTAACTATTATCCAAAATGTGTTCGTTTTATATCGTATCGTTTGGTCCAAATGAAAGCGACATCTTTTTACTTCTACATTAGAGAAGGTTACTGTTTGACTCAAACCAAACGATAAAAACCGAAGACTTTTTGGAGCAAACGCTATAGCACAGTTTCTGTATCTCTTCCAAGGTCTGTTACCCAGACTTTTTTTTTTCGGAGTTTTCATAATCTAACCGACATCATTTAACCAAAATCAACTTAAAATCATGAATTTTTAATCGCGGGAATGAAAACTAAATTTAAACTTTACAAAAAGAACAGCAAAAAAAATGATTTTGTTTCTTTCTTAATGTCGAAGTTTGTCTATATTTTAAAGTAAATGCCATAATCAAATTATGGGTTTATTCCCAGTGCTCCGTATAAAACCTGTGTGCGGTCCGGATCCGGACCCTGCCATAGAAGATATTTAATATACCTAACTCTTCTACATTTTTAATGGTTAGGAGGAATCGTGGACAGGAAAGTATGCAATATTCAAAAGCCCAACATACTCGTACCACGATGGGCTCGATTAAAATACTCGTTGCTCTAATTTGATTAATAAGTTAATATAAATTAATGTTATAAGTTAAACTAATATATTACTTTTAATCATCATCAACTCGAGTTAATGATAGTTCTTGGATATGGACAAAGAAGGTTTTCTCAACCAACTGATCCCTTTGAGGTTGATATTTTGTTAGGCACTTAATTAAATCACATTTTAATATAATTTGGGAGGTCTTCAAAATGTATATTAAATACTGTATTAACCACAATAAATTACTCTTAATATACAAGAGTAAGAGTTAATATGATCGTAAGTAGGGTTTCTCCTTATAGGCAGCTTTCTTCATCCCAGGAAATCCCAGGAATTCCCTGAAAAATGAAGCCAATTACTGGGATCCCTGGAAATCCAGGAAATGGTTGTATATTTAAGAGAACGGTAATTTTTTTTATTGTTCAGTGATAAAATACCCTTTTAGAATTGGGATAGCCAATTACTTATGCCTAGATGACCACTTTTGCATTGTAATACTTGAATCGAGTTTACCAATCAGTGATAGCTATTTATTATTTATTAAACATAATATTTATCATGCTATTCATCTGCAGGGGACAAATAAAAGGCTAAAATATTATATTCCTTTAATTATAATTAAGTGCATTTGCAAATAAAAAAAGAAAAAGAAACTTCATTCAAAAAAAATAATTTATGCCTTTTATCTCAACATATTTTATCTTAAAATATTTAGCCAATACAAAAAAATAAAAATAAAATAAACTTCATTGGAAAAAATAATTTCATCCTTTTATCTTAAAATATTTTATCTAAAAATATTTATCTTAAAATATTTAAAGAGTCAATCAACATTTTTAAAATAGCTTCTTAAAAAACATAAACAATCGATACTTCTGTCACTAAGACGAGTTCTCAACTTGGTGATAATAAACCTGCTGCAGAAAAGGCTCTTTCTGATTCAACAGAGGTTGGCGGAATGGTTTTCAGTGCATCAAATAAATTCATGATGTTTGAAGTTCTGTTCCCTATTGTCTTGAATAACTGCAGTTCTTGCTTCAAATGCTCGCTTAAACTCTGAGCAAGATGAGTTGCCTGCGATCGCTAGATAATATACTGAGACTCGATTTCTTGTATTATACGCAGCGCTAGCGACATTCCCTCGGCCAGTTTTTGGCATACAGGCCCACTTTTAGATTGCTCTGAGTTGCTAATGCTAGTAGGTGTTCATTTAAGAAAGCAGAAAAGTAGAATAAAATGTGATAAATATTATGCAGTTTTCTTTAATTCTACCCAAGAACCTTCTAATAACAAAAGATAAAAACAAATAAATCAATAAAAAATAAATTAAGTCATTTTAAAATTCCAGGATTTCCCAGGATATTTGTCCAATTCCGGGGATTTTCATATCCAATAAAAACAGCCGGGATCCCGGGAAAGAAACCCTAATCGTAAGATATGAAAGAAAGTTTTCGCAGTTTCATCACTTTTAGGTTTATATTCTAAATAAAATTACTTTTCAGCAACAATTTCATTAAAAAAAACGATTTTTTGAGGGATCGATGATTTATTTTGCAAAAAAATAAAAAATTAGGGGTTAAAACCGGTATTGAAATACCGGTATTAATACCGGTATTGAAGAAGTACAAATAATACCGATACCGATATTATAGGTTTTCGGTATTGACAAAAATTGCTATTGTAAAATTTAGGCAATTTAGTCCTCCGATAAGACTGAAGTGGAAGCAGATTCATTACTGAGTGAATACATGCAAGAAATGGACAAACTAGGAAAAGTGCCATCTAAAAAAAATTCCATTGATTTTGATGTTACTAATGAATTTAAAAGCTTGGAAGTTACTTTACAGAGAAGTGAGAATTTAGAGAAGCTGTACAAGGCACTGCTTTCAATTAAACCACAAGTGCAGAATCAGAAAGAGCCTTTTCTGCTGCAGGCCTATTTCTGACGAAACTGAGATCAAGTCTATCTGAACAATCCCTAGATGCTCTTTGTTTCCTCAAAGCATACTTTCAAAATCAAACTAAGAAATAAATATTTAGATACTAATAATTTCTATCTACCCCAGTAGTTGTATAATAATATGCTAAAAAAAAATTCAAATAATATTTTTATTACAATTTAGTAATTTACTGTATAAACTTTTTCGAATAGAATGCCATCTATTTGGAGTTGGGTCATTAATTTATAGTAAATATGGTGAGTACTGCAAGTCCCTCAGACTTGTGGGAGGGTTGGTAGGGTGGCACCATAATAAATCAAAATAAATTAGTTTTTTCATAATACCAGTATCAATACCGGGATTAGCATAATTGCCTCCAAATACCGGTATTGAAAATTTTCGGTATTATGCAAGCACTAGTCGAAATTGTAGAAAGGCAGACCTTTTGGTGCAATGACCAGTCACTGTGGAGGGGGTTTAGATTAGTTAAGTTTAGAGTAGTTTGTGAAGTTTTAAAAGAAAAAAATGCAAGTGTTTATTTACTAAATGATGTTATATATTATAACATCATAAGTTATAACTATGGTTACAAAGGTGGACCTTTCCTGTCAAGGGGGGGAGCATTCGATCTCCCGCCCCCCTTGACTACGGGCCTGCTATATATATATATATATATATATATATATATATATATATATATATATATCGGTACCTATATAGACAGTGATGGGCAGTATCTAGATACATGTATCGCCGATACGTATCGATCGATACTTTTTTATCGGTATCGGTATCGCTTTAGCTACTTGACAAAAGTATCGATTTATCGGTATCGCTAAGGTCAATTTTCTTAAATGTATCGAAAAAAATCGATACTTCGATACATCGATACATTAATAAGAATTTTTAAATATTTAAATAGATGTTATAATATGACACTACTGAGTTATATTTATGAATATACATAAATAATAATATTAAATATTTATTTAATGACAGTACTACTCTACTGGTCACGTCACACAGTACGGCGCAACGTTTAAACACGTTTGTACTTGTGTTATTGAGATTAATTAACCATAATTCTGTTATGAGTCTGCTTCCACTAATGTCTCTGCAACCCAAGATTCCACTGAGATGGAAGTTTTACAGTATCTGGGTGACGGAAGTCATTCTCTCCAATCTCTGAGGCAGTACCCAGGAATTCTACAGGTCTTCCTGAAGTATAACACAACACACTACTACCATCCTCTGCTCCTGTAGAACGGTTGTTTAGTTTGGCTGGTCACATTCACGCTCCAAAAAGGAATAGACTGTCTGACCAGATGTTTAGCCAGCTGCTATTTTTGAAGGGTAATAGTAATTACTTTTAATTGTTAGTGTAATATTTTCAGTCATTCATGTATCCTACAAAATTAAAACATACTTTCATTAAATAAAGCAATTGTTTTTATTCACATCTATACAACCCATTAAAATGTCGTTGATTTTACTTACAGTGCGTACAAATTACTAGTATAAACAATAATATCTAATACCTACATATTAAATGAATAATTATAAAAATGTACCGGCGATACATGTATCGGCGATGCATGTATCGGTATCGGTATCGCTTAAGACATCTAGAAAGTATCGGCGTATCGGTATCGCCTAAGACGTTCTTCATGTATCGATGTATCGGTATCGCTTTAGCGATTTTCATGTATCGATGCCTATCACTGTATATAGATAGATAATAGATAGATATTGTGCAAACTTCAATTATGTTTTAGATTTATTGATTTTTTAATAGCCATACATCAAAAGCTGTTGTTTGTTTCGTGTTTGAAATAAATAAACGTCTTAAAGTATTTGCATTTTCTTTGGCGCGAACATTTTTTCGCCGTGGGCAAACCCTCGTCAGAAGGTGCTTCAAATGTGTCCGTCCTATATTTGCTGGAATGCCAAAGAAAAAAGAATTGCTTTTTTCCATCCTTGTGTTTTGAGATAAAACTGTACATTTGACCAAGTAATGAACTTGCGCCTGACCATGTTTTGCATTTAAATGAACAATTATATATTAATTATAATAATGCAGACACATTTTGAAATTATTTATTTTGGATACTAATTATGACACTTAATAAACAAAAACTTTACTATGTGCATAAGTATGCACGTAAAAACAACATTTAATAGTTATTTTATATTAAATGTTCAAAATGTCCATTTACATACAAACATGCGTCGCAACGTCCCAGAACAGATTGGCACACAGTAATGTTCATATTAGTTGAGATTTTGCGTACTTCCCAAATAATCCCATCCTGTAAGTGTTGCACATTTTGAGGGTTAGTACTATACACTTTGTCTTTCTGGTACCCTCACAGATAGAGGTCCAGATGTGTAAAATCAGGTGACCTTAGAGCAGGGCCGGATTTAGGACTGTGGGGGCCCCTGGGCTGGACAGTGATTTGTAGAGACCCTAGGCAGCGCCAGGTTTAGGATGGAGGCCACTGGGCAGTGATTGACCGGTTATCTAATTAAAATAGTTCTCACTGCTCCATGCCCACTAGAATCTGGACTCAATTCACAGCACTTTTTATTATTTAAAACACAACCACAAAAGTATATCACATAACAATTATTTTATTCCATAATATATGCCTGCGGATACAGAAGTGACTTACAACCAGGGCTTAAAGTCCATTGGAACCCTCAGTAACGCAGTGGTGGTTCAGCTAAATGACTCCACTGAGCAGGAACGCTGTATTCCCGTTCAAATTTCAAGCACAAATTAAAAAAAATATCAAGCCTCAAAGGCTCTAATTCTTGTCTGTTGTATGACTGAATTCCTACAAAGACGATTTAGGTTTGTGAAGATGGGAAACTACGTTCCCGCTCGGAGTTGTCTTCCTATGACTGAGTTATGCACAATGTATTAATGAATTATATGTAAACAGTGGATGAAAAGTATGCATTTTCAGTTTAATTGGTGAAAGAAATGAATGAAAAGTAAATGTGTTATAATTGCAATTTTCTCTCCATAATTTTATTAATTCAACACCCACATTTCATTATTAGGACAGTTCTGCTTTTGAGATTTTTCGTTCCTTGCTCGCATGTGTCACCGAACCGTGGTGGTTCAGGTTTTTGTACACTTTAAGCCCTGCTTACAATTGAACAAGAGCATGCCAAACAACTGAGAAAGAACATTACACTTATTACAATGCACGTATGACAAAAACAACAGCAACTACAATTTACATTACAGTACAGCATACTATCAATTTTTATAGACCAGACATTTTGTTAAAGACCCGGCACTTTGCGAGCCTCGCGTCTAGCAAAGTTATTGATGAGCTCGTCGAAGTTCACCTCACGCAAAATGTCATATTCTCTACTCATTAGTGCTAGAAAGGTGAGCCGTTCCTGTGTCATGGTTGTGCGAAGCCTATTCTTGATGCGTTTCATTTTCGAATATGCTCAATACCAAGGCATTGATCCAGATCGTATTTGTAGATGTTGCCGAGCTTCGTCGCTGCATTCTGGATCTCTTCACGAGTGAGCGTTTCCAGTTAACCCGAGAAACCAAACCGAGAAGAAATTAGTTCATAAGAGCCGTTGTGCCAAAGAGCTGAGAAACCGATCGATAACTTGTATGTAATTTTCAACATGAAACTTCTGCGAAGGAGAGAGCTCTGCTTCTGGCGCTCGACCATAATCGAGTTGATTTAGCCGCACATTGCGTCGACGCTGGCGAGTCTGTACATAATCTGTTGTGCCAGATTTCTCTGCACCTTGCTGCTCGTACTCGGTGAAGCACTCACGTTTTGTCTCAACACAACTCTTTAGCGACTTCACAATTGCCACAGCAGCGTTCAGATCTAGTTTGGGATCCTGCAGCTTTCGGCTCGTACTATTGACCCTGTCTAGAATCTTGTACCAGAAGACTGCATATATATACTCGTTTTCAGCATACACATGCGCTCATATAAGGCGCTTGCATCATAGTGTACTTTTGACATTTCATTCGGGTCGGCAGCAATTTTGGCCAACGTGTCTCTGATTTGAGGATAGCCCTGCATGAGCGTTTTACTGGCATCAGCTCTGCGTGATTTTATTGAATCAGTCATCATTTCATAACGACGTGTGGATGCAGTGGAAAATACACAAACCGTCTTGAGAAAGTCGAAGAAACCCACAGCAGCTGGACAGCACTCAGCAGCTGCCTTTCCAACCAGGTTTAGTGAGTGCCCTGCACACGGCACCCATGTTGCCAGGTTGTCCTCCGATGTCACCTTGGCTTGGAGACCATTGTACCTTCCGCTCATGACTGAAGCATATTTTTCTAAATATAATGTTAATTACTGATATTTGTAGTTTATAGGTTATGAGATTTGTTCTGTGAAACAAATTTTGTTTGTGTATACACTAGACACTTTTGGATAGATTAAACCGCATGTTCCACAAAAAATTATATATTAGATATATCTGGTAACATGTCTCGTCACAGAAGGGTTACGAGGAGATTCAATAAAGCTTAGCGAAACTTACTAATCAATTTTCATTTATCAAGTAATCATTTTCCATAATTATGTTTGATTCTGATTATGACTCCGAGTCTGACCTATTACAAACACCATAACAAATATTCTTTGGAAGAGTTTTGTAGGGGGAAGGCCCTGGGCAGCTGCCCGGTCTGGCCTGCCTTAGAGGATATTCAGTAGCGGTTACACGACGACCTATCCCAACCCAAGAAACTCTGTTTCAACAAAAGCTCGAACATCACTGTAATAATGTGGCGGTGCGACATCTTGCTGGAAGCAAACCTCATGGTCCCCACACAGACGTATTGCGGGAACGGCATCATTACGCAGCATGTCCAGATAATTTTAACCTGTTACAGTACCATTAAAAAAGAATGGCTCAGCAATACCACGAGAAGAAAACCCAAGCCACACCGCAAGGCCTGGCAAATTAATATGATTCTCCACATAAACGTTTGGGTTTTGCAGTGCCCAAAACACAGTCCTGACAATTTATATGGTCATTCAGTTTGAAAGTAGCTTCTCAAATTCACAATGTTCATTACTCATACCAGTGTACCACTCGCAGAACTCTACACTTCTATCATGATCATCCTCGTTAATAGCGTGCAAAAGCCTTGAAATGTATGGTTTCCACTTTACTTCCTTTAAAATGCGATAAATGGTAGGTTGACTGATCCCTGATTCACGTGCACGCACAGCGCCTTGTTAATTTTTTTTGCAGAACGCTGGTACGCCGGTGTAGGAGTCAGGAATTACTCTACGGAATAAAGCACTCTAGAGTGCACGAGGCCTAAGGTGAGACGTACTCTAGGGATTAACGTAGAATGCATCTCACCCAGGCGAAACGCACTCTAGTAAGATGAAAATCACTCCAGAGTGCTCCACACCTGATTTTTTTATTCAGGTGTGGAGCCCTCTACTTACTGTACTACTGTGCTTTCAGTTGTGCATAGTTCTAGTGACAACTGAACTGTGCTTCTGGTGTTGTTCGCCACTTCGATAATTATTTGTTAAATGGCTGCGCGCGACTTTCGATATGAGAATATGTTTTTCTGGGCCGGTATTAATAAATATTGCTAGGGTTACTCCTAGGGTTACCCCTAACAAATTATTAGCTGGAAGATGGTCCTAGAAATAATCCTAAAATAGCTCGTAGGAGTAACTTTTACTTAATTGTCGAAATACCGCTAGGAGTTTGAGTTCCTGCTATATCTAACAAGAAGCAAATGTGTAATAACTGTTATTTAGCTAAATAAAGCATATAAATAAGTAATTTATTTTTTATAAATGTACAATTAAGAAACATATTAAAAAAAATGGATAGTAATGGACAAAAAAGCTCAGCAGTGGAATTCCTTAGAATAGTTCTAGAATCAACGCGACAATTTATCGCAACTACGGCTACATGGAGGTCAGCAAAATCAGTTGAATTAGGTCTGCCAAGTCCGAAGCCCAATACGGAACTGAGATATAAATGTAAGGCATTAGGAAAGCCACTTAAGGTGGATAAGATTGCACGTGATGGCAATTGTCTTTTTAGAACTGAAAGTAAGGAAGTTACATTGTCGGAGGAGCATCATGCCACATTTAGAGAAATTGCCGTACAAACTTTAGAAAACCCATTGTATAGGCCAAGGTTTGAAGCAATGATTGGGCAAAAAGTAAATGACTACTTGAAAAGCTGCAACATGGAAGAAGACACTATCTGGGGAACGGACATAGAACTTATGGCTTTTACTTCAGCTCTGAATACTAAAATAGCTGTATATTATCAGCCACCAGGAGCAACAAGTGCAAGTTGGTTTATTTATAAACCAATTCATCACCAAGAAGTCAATGAAGCATCAGTGATGACAATTTACTTGATAAATTCGGGTAACTATTTTGAGCGTGTTTTCAGTGTCAGCAGCAAGATTAATTAAAGAGACGTGTAGAATAATTATTTATTAATTAAATGAAATAAATTGTGGTTTATAAAATAATAATTAATGAGTTCTGTTTTTTTGCATTCAGGAATATTATGTAGATTGTGCCCGTATAAAGCTTTAATGCTTATATTTTCACTTTGTGAAGTAGAGTGTTTTTCAACATTGTAGAGTGTATCTCACCTTATGGTAAAATGCACTCTAAGTGAACAGTACGTAGGTGCAAACTCTGGAGTGTGTTTCATCGTCAGGCACCGTGCACTCTAGAGCTTAGCCCACCTAGAATGGTTAACGCCTGTTACACCGGTATTCCAGTTTTCACATTTTCTTCACTTCGTGCCGTCCGTTTTTCCTACACTTTATTTTATTCACATTTCGAACAGTGCTTCAAATTTATCACGTATGCGACTAATTGTTGTGCGAATGGAAGCTGCTGTTCCATACTCTCGTATCCAGGCATTTTCATACTTCCAGTGCCCCTTCAAAATGTTCTTCCTCTGTTCGAAAGTCAGCCGTGTATCCTCCTTGTTAAAGATAGCTTGGGATTAGGATATGCAAGATTATGACTTACTCGTAGTTTATGCAAATCCTAATGCATAACAATTGTAATTTTGTATAAATTTTTTTAAGTAATATTGCATGCTAGCAAACACACCATCATTACACCATAAATACAATTAGTATCCAAAATTAATAATTTCATAATGTATCTACATTATTTTGAATCACCCTATATGCACAAAATTAAGTTAAAAAAAAATCTATCTTATGTTTTCATAAATTTCTAAACATTTACATAAAACATGCAACTTTCTCTCAAGGGTCCAAGAAAGGAATAAAAACATGATTTTAACATCCCTTCGACGTATTTCTCAGATTCATCAAGCATTCGTTTGAAATTGTATGCAGCTTTTAGACAACGAAAGGGAACCACAGTGCCCAAGACGAATCGCAATTCAATCTTTTGATTAGAAGGCGCGAATTTTGTCCCTCGGGAACGAACAATCCTCGCTCTTATGATTAAAAAGCTAAAAAATCATCCGAGAGAAATCCCCACGCAAACAAACACAGACAAACGGACGACTAAAACAACAATGACATCGACACCAACACACAAGAAAGAAATATAACAAAAATATGTCGAGTGAAAAGCAAAAATTAAATTCCTTTTTAAATCAACAAGTATACATTTTTTTCATTCAGATTTTTTTTCCGCCGTTTCAAATGGGAGTCGATGTTTCACAAAAGCTGAGAATTTTTTTTTTTTTTTTTAACTAAGGAAATGCTGGGCGAGTTTTCCTCATTACTTTCGCTATTTCGTTTTCTTTCATAAATGCGATGTTTGTGTTTGTAGCTCCGATTCCCCTCAACAAGAGAAGCCAAACCCAGCACTGGCGTTACTTTTCATTGTTTATTATTATTATTATTATTATTATTATTATTATTATTTCTTTGCATTTGATAATGGTGTCAGAGAGATGAATATTTTATTATAAAATGTTAGGTAACATATTTTCCTTTTTATACGTCACTGAGAGCCTAAATCTAACACACACACACACACACAATTATATATATATATATATATACATTCAACTGCAAAGAACACGCAGTATAAATAACGTAAAGAACGACGCTTGTATAGGAGATATTCCGCGCAAGACGAGAAAGAGAAAACAACAAATGAAAAAATGAAGTACCACCTGGGAATCGAACCCGGGATCTTCCGATTGCCGGTCAGACGCGATACCACTACACCATGGTCTTCACTCTTCCAAATGCCGTAATTCCTCTACATACTCGCAGAAACCAATGCCCCAAGGGGGCACCTCCCGCATGCCGTAACATACTCTGCGAGTATGTAGAGGAATTACGGCATTTGGAAGAGTGAAGACCATGGTGTAGTGGTATCGCGTCTGACCGGCAATCGGAAGATCCCGGGTTCGATTCCCAGGTGGTACTTCATTTTTTCATTTGTTGTTTTCTCTTTCTCGTCTTGCGCGGAATATCTCCTATACAAGCGTCGTTCTTTACGTTATTTATACTGCGTGTTCTTTGCAGTTGAATGTATATAATGTTACGGCATGCGGGAGGTGCCCCCTTGGGGCATTGGTTTCTGCGAGTATGTAGAGGAATTACGGCATTTGGAAGAGTGAAGACCATGGTGTAGTGGTATCGCGTCTGACCGGCAATCGGAAGATCCCGGGTTCGATTCCCAGGTGGTACTTCATTTTTTCATTTGTTGTTTTCTCTTTCTCGTCTTGCGCGGAATATCTCCTATACAAGCGTCGTTCTTTACGATATATATATATATATATATATATATAACAGTGAGGCATATCATCAAACTTCGATGTTAAAACTGTGAAGCAAGCAGTAAAACTGTTTTGATTTCGAAGAACTTTATGAAAATATGAATATTCATACGAGCCAAATGAAGTTACTAAACGAAAGAAGACAAAAATAAAAAACAGAACAGTAGTAATGAAAGAAACAGAAGACGCAAGACTTAAAAATTTTACATGAAAAATTATTATAAACTTTTCTTCCCCCAAAAGAGAAGAGATCGTGCGAAAGAGAATTTAGTTTCGTTTATCATTCGTATGTAAATTAATTCCGACTGCGTTGCGAACAAATCTGAAAAGTAGTTGGGGAAAAAACGTTATCGGGTCTAGAAGGAAAACTGACCTTATTTTCATCCCATTTACAAACACTAGAACCCAACGCGTAAAATGGTACTAACAATTCGTATAAAACGTGAATGAATGAAGTAGCGCAGTTGACGCAGACCAATTGTCCAACTATGTCGTCATCCACACGAAATGACCTACGGCTTTTTTTAAATTATAGATACAAAAAAATACTTCCGTCGTAATTTTTGTTTCTTAATAAAGTTTTTTTCTTATTGTTATTATCGGCGATGCATTTATAAAACATTTTCATTTTGAATATATGTTTGCTTTGCCCGCCATCCGTTCCCTGGACAGAGACTTAAAAATTGTCGCCACTTTTTTCAGTGGTAGAAAATGCGAGTTTCACCCCCAAATACAATTAATTTCTTTGTTTAAATATCAGGCGAGTGAAAAGAAAACTGGAGGACTTTTTTTCCGCTGAAAGCACAAGCACATAAATTGAATTTCTCAAAGCGCTACAAAAGGGCCGCAAAGCAATTAAAGTATTCTCATATCGAGGAACGAGTCGAGAAACTGAAATATTTCCGCTCCATATTTTCAACATCTTAAACTTTTTATTATAAAATTTATAAAATTAAAAGTAACTAAATTAATAAAGTACAATCACATTATCGTGATCAGGATTCAGAACCCGCATCCAATTCTCGTATAATCCATGATGGTCTCCTTATTTTAACTTATTTATCCCTATAAATTTAACTCTATTTTTGTCAGGTTTGAGGGCTACGTCGTGGTCAATGTCGTAACATCTCTTCCCGTCAATCGGCGAAGTTAAGCGACATTGAGTCTGGAGATGAGTTGGATGAGAGATCGTCTACCGCGTCCAGATTATGTAGCGACCCGTGGTTCGGATCCCACGTAAGGCTATAAGTCCACTACTCGTATGACCTTAGATGTTGTGAAGGTTAAACAACCTATGAACCAACGATTGCTATATTTGAAATTACTTCCGAGATGCTTTATAGAACGTTCTCCAAACGTTTCACGCACTTTAGTATATAGTTTGCAAAGGAAAATATAATGAACTTCACTACATGGTAACTATGTACAAATTTGATTTTTACGCTAAATCATTATGGAATACAATGGCGATCAGTGACAATTATGTACAGGAAAGCATGCATAGCCTAATATATATATATATATATATATATATATACATACAGTATACACCAACCTCTTTTATTTATACACCAGCTCTATCCTCCTGTTCTTCTTTGCAAATGCGTCGATTACTTTATCGTGAAAATCTGTTTTCTCCTTTAATTGAGTTCGAAGTTTCTTTTCAATAGAAAGGAGTGATAAAGAGGAAAGGCGGTCTTGCCCCTGTGAATTTCTAAGATAGGTTTTATCTCTTAAGGGCAGTAAAACTCTGGCATCCGCAAAGCAAGCTACTGTATAATCTTCATATAACCGATCATTAAAATGACGCGTACATCTTTTGGTTTGTGTACTTAATTTTTTACGCTAAGCGTAGGCCTACCAATTTTAATAATGTCTCGCTTTTCTTCAAATTGTCTAGAACTGAATGAACAAGATAACAAAGTTTCAATTATACAATTACACTTATTACACGCCATCATTATCTGCCAAAGAAATAAAAAGACTGCATAATCCAGCCAAAGATCATTGAACGTACTGTAACAATCACAAATCAAATAAATAACTGAACACTGTTAAAAATACGCTTGAATTATATTTGAATTTCTGCACTTGTTTGGGGGGGGGGGAAGAGGGCTGGGGAGAAAGGGGATGGGCAGTGGACGAACGACCTTAAACTCAATATAACAACTTCATTTTGATTTACTCATAATTAAGCAAACTCTAATTACACTTAGCTTGTATTTCTTCTTTTAAAAATATATTTGGTAATAATTGGCAGTTATTTAGTCATTTAATGCTATAAGCTCATTAATTAAGCGCTTTAAAAGGATTTCGTTAGCATAATAGCAGGAAAAAGCAACTCTCTAAGTTGCTTCCACGATCCACGTTTTGCCTAAAGAAATGAATGTGTTATAGGTCTGTGTTTCTATCGGTGGATATTTTTTATTCTTTTAAGACATAATAATAATTCATCCCCAAGTATGACGATCAATAATTTTATTGTATATCATTTATTACATTTACACTACACTGGCCAACAAGTATTTTTCATCAGATAAAATTATGGGTGGGCTAGATAGCTGCTGGGACGCTGATTCCAAATCTGTTTTTGGTTTTCCTTTAGCACGTCTAGTTTTCGAGATGAGACCAATCATAATATATGCTGTATAATAAATATAATATATACAGTATATAATATAATACTATATATAATATATATAATATGCATATAACTATATATAATATAATATATAATACAATATATAATATGCATATAACTATATATAATATAATATACAGGGTCTGTCAAAAAAAACTAAGCCAATTTGAAATCTCTATAAAATGCACAATTTGTTAGAGATTTCAAATATTTTTTTACACTAAATAAATAAAAGGCTCATAAATAATCTGTGATAATTTTATAACTTTATTTTAAATATTTTAGGAGTTATGCGGTTATTTCTACAGATTGCGAAAATTTCAGTTTTTCTCATTATGTAATATCTTCTTTTTTCTCTTTTTCAGAATTTGTTTAGATTTAAAATTTTTCGTGAATACCTCTAAATATGCCATTCTCACATGAAGATAAAATAATTATAAAGCATTATAGAGTTGTAAAAGGTTATAGTGCAAGGAAATTACTTTCTGAATTCGATTATAAAGGATGGACTAGATCAGGTTTAGATTACTTATTGAGAACTATCGATGAAACAGGAAGCATTGAAAGGAAGGTTGGTAGTGGGCGACCAAAATCAGTTAGAGTAGATGAAAATATTCAGAAAGTGGAGGAACGTATCCTTAGTCAAGAGGATCGACCTGGTAGCCACATGACACCTGCTCAAATATCAAAAGAACTAGAAATATCAGAATCAAGCGTAAGAAGGATTATTAAATCTGATCTGCAATTTAAACCATTTAAAAGAGTGCATGGACAAAGATTGTCAGAAGTAAACTGTCAGAAAAGAGTTGAGAAATCCAAACGTATTTTACATATAATAACTGAAGATAAACTTTCCAAGACATTTTTTACGGATGAAAAACGTTTTACGGTAGAGCCACCAAGAAACTCACAGAATGACCGGGTTTATTCTGATGTTGCGAAGAAAAATGAAATCCAAGATGAAAGACTGTACGCAACAAGGAGTCACTTTTCTTCTAGCGTCATGGTTTCTGTTGGAGTGTCCAAGTTGGGAAAAACTTCAATATTTTTTATTGAGCCAGGAGTGAAAATTAATGCTCAATATTATTCAAATACCCTGCTTGAGAAAATGCTTCCAGAAATGAGGAACTTGGCTAGTCAAGGTTACTTTATTTTTCAACAAGATGGTGCAACATCACATACTGCCAAAACAACCATCGAATATTTGAAAAAGAATGTGCCTGAATTTCTGGAACCGAATAATTGGCCACCTAACAGCCCTGACCTAAACCCTGTAGACTACGGAATATGGAAAAACTTGGCAGAGAGAGTGTATAGGAACAGAATAAGGGATGTCAATCATTTACGTGAATTGATTATCGCAAAATGGGCAGAGCTCCCCCAAGAGCAAATAAATCGAGCAATAGACGAATTCAGACCAAGATTAAAAAAAGTGATAGAAATGCAAGGGAATCATATTGAACAGTTCTTTTAATTTTATTAAACTAAAAATTATGTACAGTATATCGTAAAATTTTTTTTTTCATGTTAAGTAGGAGAATCTCACTTTTTAGTTAATTATTAATAAAATTAACAATTCTGAAGATATCGTCATAAAAATTTAAAAGATAATAGGTGATTACCTATACTTTATTGTGTAAAAAATTCAACTTAATTAGATAAATGGTTTTGTTTTAATAAAGGTTTGAATTTGGCTTAGTTTTTTTTGACAGACCCGTTATAATACTATATATACACAATATATAATATGCATATAACTATATAAAGTATAATATATAATACTATATACAATATACGAGTATAATATGCATCCTTTATACATGTAGCGGAGTATTTTGTCGTTGCAGCTTAGGTGTAGGTTTTTGCTTTACCGTTTCTGTACCCTCATGTATGGCATTTTGTCGTTTCAACTTAGGCTTTCTGCAGGTTGTCTTGTGGTATTCTAGGTGAGAGCAGTTGCTGGCCACAAATTTGCAAACGTTGCCCATATACACCCTTTTATTCTTTGGCGTAACAGTCACATGTCTAGTTGTGTGTTGTGTTTTGTTTTGTTTTGTGTCGCCCACTTACACATTTTATTTTTTAGGTGATTTACATCAACCCATTCATCGATCATCATGCCTCAAAAGTGTAAAAATCACCCCGACAATTTCTGTTACGTGTGCGGCTCGTTCGCGACTAAATCACAACGGCGTACAATCATGATGGATCTTCGGAAAACTTACCGGTTATACTTCGGCTGTCCAGTAGGCGACCAAGATAAGGCGTGAGCGCCACATGTTACCTGTACCGCTTGTTCGAATGGATTACGTGACTGGTTGAACGAAAAGAAAAAGTCGATGCCTTCGCTATACCCATGATATGGAAGGAGCCGAGAGACCATCATGGCAATTGTTACTTTTGTAATGTTAACATAACTGGATTCTCCGTGAAGAACAAGCATAACATCGTTTATCCGAACGTAGACTCCGTGATCAGACCGATCCCTCACGATGACACGATGCCGATTCCGGTATGACACGATGCCGATTCCGGTACCTCCACAGCATGGACTCGATTCTTTAGAAGACGAAAGGGAATCCGACGAAGGTGCGATTGGCGGAGATGCGGGACCTTCGGCCGATCTTGACTACACACCTGACGAAGAGCAATTGGAGTCGGAGAGGCTTACCCAAAACGAATTGAATGACCTCATTAGAGATCTAGCCCTTTCCAAAGAGAAATCAGGACTTCTTTCCTCGAGACTCAAGCAGAAACACTTACTTGAGAAGAATGTCCGAGTGTGTCACTATCGAAAACGAAACCATGATTTGGCACATTCTTTACAGTAGACGGTCCGCTCTGCTATTGCCATGATATCAATGGACTTTTCGAGAACTTGTCACGGATACACACACCATCTGAGTGGCGCCTCTTCAATGATTCCTCACAGCGAAGCTTGAAAGCGGTTCTTCTGCATAACGGGAACTTAAAGCCGTCCATCCCGATCTCCCACTCCGTTCATCTAAAGGAGACGTACGATAACATGAATATACAGGGTGTCCATAAATGTTTACCCTGAAAACAGTATGCTCTCATGTTTTAATGACGAATCTTACATCCGTTTTCTTTTTACAGGTGATCTCGTACACACATAGAGTTTCTGTGTTGGTGTGTTTCGTCTACCGCATTCGCCGCTAGGCGCGCTGTAGTAGCTGTTCAGTTCAGTTCAGTTCAGCATTGACGAGGATAATGACTTCTTGTTACGTGTCTGCTTTTCAGACGAGGCTACGTTTCATCTTAGTGGTAGAGTCAACAGACACAATGTGCGTATTTGGGGATCGGAAAACCCACGTGCCGTAAGGGAGCATATTCGGGGCAGTCCGAAGATCAATGTCTGGTGTGGACTGATGCATGACCAGATAATTGGTCCTTTCTTCTTCGCTGAGAACACTGTTTCCACAACTGTGTACCTGGATATGCTCACCAATTACGCCATCCCCCAGCTGCAGGACAGGCAGCCAACTGTCATCTTCCAACAAGATGGGGCACCCCATCAGTGGGCGCATGTTGAAACTCTCGACGCAACATTTCCAAATCGATGAATTGGCAGGGACGGGCCAATCTCATGGCCCCCAAGATCACCAGACATTACCCCGCTGGATTTCTTTCTCTGGGGTCATGTTAAAGATTTGGTTTATGCAACAGTTGTTCCAGATATCAGGACATTGCGAGAACGCATTACTGATGCAATTGCAACAGTTAACCCACAAATGTTGGAAAATGTGTGGCGTGAGTGTGAATACCGTTTAGACATTTTACGTGCCACTAGGGGTGCACATGTGGAAGCTTATTAAGTTCATTAACTATATATCAAAACTTTGTATGTTTATCTACTTATGATTAAAACTGTGTTTGAATACGAGTATTTATTTAAAAGTTTTAGCATGCTTTAATCAGGGTAATCATTTATGGACACCCTATACTACTCGAAGCAATCCAGTACAGCACTCATCAATGGAATATCTTTGGTGATCTCAAAGTCATTGGTATGTTAATGGGCATGCAAGGAGGGTTCACGAAATACTGTTGTTTCCTATGCCTATGGGACAGCCGTGCTTCCGAGGATCATTGCATCAGACGTGACTGGCATCAAAGAAGTACATACGAGCCAGGCACTGGCAGTGTCCAGTGTGTTCCTTTAGTTGATCCAAAGAAGATTTTCGTGCCACTCTCCACATTGAACTCGGCTTAATGAAAACTTTTGTGAAAGCGATGGGTAAGGCGAATTCGAGAGCGTTTCGATACCTTGTTGAGAAATTTGCAAACATTAGTGGCGTGAAATTGAAGGAAGAAATCTTTGTGGGACCCCAAATCAGGGAGGTTCTGCAGGATGAAGGCTTTGAAGAAAGCCTCAATGCCTTAGAACTAAAAGTATGGCAGGCCTTCAAATGGATTTGTGGAAACTTCTTGGGTAACCACAAGTCTCCCGCATACAAAGATGGAGTTCAGAAACTGCTCGATGTATATCAAGAAATTGGCTGTCGCATGTTCTTCAAAATACATTTTTTACATTCGCATCTAGATTTCTTTCCGATAACATTGGCGCGGCGAGGGACGAACAGAGGGAACACTTCCATCAAGATATGCAGTCAATGGAAAATCGCTACCAAGGTTTCTGGAACGAAAGTATGCTGGCAGACTACTGCTGGGTGTTGTACGGCGACGATCCGGACAAGGTTTACAAAAGAAAATCGTACTCGCAACGTTTTTAGGTTGGTGTACATTTCTTTTTATGAATAAAGTTGTACTTTTACAATAAATTGTGCTGAAATTAACACCAGTCATATTTCGATAATTAGATGTGCTAGAGGAAAACCGAAAACAGAGTTGGAATCAGTGTACACAACTGGTCTAGAAAAGTGTGTACACATCTTTGATAAGAGAAAAAAGTCCGATTTTGTCGACCAGCGCTCTCGTCATGGCCGCCGAGAGCTGCCCCGTGCCCCGGGGAAGGATTGGTATATAGGCCCCCCTGTTTACTAAGTATTTTATTATGAATGTTTTTTGTGTACATAACAAGCAAACTGTTTATATGTCCAAGTCACTATTCAAAACATACAGTATGAATAAACAACTCAGAAGAAAATTACCATTTTATTTTTCGAATCATATTAATTCTATCACCATACAATTTACAAATGCAGTACCAGTCCATGCAGGCAAAACAATTGTTTACTGCAAGATTTTCATAATTAGAAGTGTACTTTCTTTGTCTTCTCTCTAGCAAAGTGGTAAATGATTCTGATGAAATTTAAAGTACGGACTAACTGGCTTTCAATTACAATGGTTCCCAGATCTGTCAGTCGGTCTTGGGCATTGGTGGACCGCAGATAATATTTTATCTGTTTCAATTTGACTATGATAATCTCTATAAAATGTATTTCATTAATTATATTTCCTCTCTGTTAGTTAATGAATTGCTTTATTAATATTTTTAGATTTTATTCCCCCTCTTTCCGGGCTCCCTAGAGGTCCGGGCCCCGGGGATTTATCCCGGCTTCCCCGCCCTCTCGGCGGCCCTGACTATCGTATAAGCAGTGAAATTATCGGTGAATTGATACAATTTTTATAAAACACGAATATACTAAGTCAAACAAAAGAAGCAATTCTCAAGGTTGCTTCCACTTGCGCCCGTCTCGACGCAACAAACTTATTGCTCTTCCCCCTCTTTTTTCAATGCACTGATTTGGATTTCGAGCTTCTTGTATTAAAAAAATATTTGAATGGAGTATAGCCTAGTCATAATTTATCATAATTTATCATAACGTAGCAGTTAGCAGTTAATACTTGTATGATTACAAATATATGAATGAATGAATGAAAATTCTCTACTGATAAAAATAAATATTACAGTTTTTACAATATTACAATATTACAATAATTTAAACAAAGCGTACAACTTTTAAGTGAACTATATATATATATATATATATATATATATATATATATATATAATATATATATATATTATATATATATATATATATCAGTAACCTTCGAACCTACGAACGCAATGTGCAGTACATGAGCCTTTGCCTGGATCAGAAACTCAAGCAAATGTAATTTCGAGGAACTTCCTAATATAAAAATAAACATAAAAAATATACCTTACAAACCACAAAAGTTGAAAACTATATTTTTGTTTATAATGGTTTCCAATACATAATACATAAATTAAAAGCAACTTCAAATATTTTCCTCTAATAACACTGGTATGCAACACATATCTGATGTTTCAACATACGTAACTGTTTTTTAGCAATTCACGTGTGGTGAATCCAAAAATTACATCCATTTTTTTCTCATCAATTACAGTTTTCTGGCAAATACCTATCACTCATTTTGTATCGGTGGTATATAGACATACACCCAATTATGCAATATATGTGTACAATATACACATAGAATGAGGTATTCATTATATTTATATGCAGATACTATATACATATATATATATATATATGTAAAGAACGACGCTTGTGTAGAAGAACGTTCGGCACAAGATGAGGAGGGAGAACGAACAAATGAAAAATGAGGTAACCACCCGGGAATCGAACCCGGGATCTTCCGAATGCCGGTCAGATATGCTATCCACTACACCATGGACCTCGATTAATCAGAAGTCGTAATTCTCCTACATACGAGCAGAAACCAATGCCCTGAGGGGGCACCTTCGCATGCCGTACATATATATATACATTTTAACTGCAAACAACACACAGTATAATTAATGTAAAGAACGACGCTTGTGTAGAAGAACGTTCCGCACAAGATGAGGAGGGAGAACGAACAAATGAAAAATGAGGTAACCACCCGGGAATCGAACCCGGGATCTTCCGAATGCCGGTCAGATATGCTATCCACTACACCATGGAACTCGATTAATCAGAAGTCGTAATTCTCCTACATACGAGCAGAAACCAATGCCCTGAGGGGGCACCTTCGCATGCCGTACATATATATACATTTTAACTGCAAACAACACACAGTATAATTAATGTAAAGAACGACGCTTGTGTAGAAGAACGTTCCGCACAAGATGAGGAGGGAGAACGAACAAATGAAAAATGAGGTAACCACCCGGGAATCGAACCCGGGATCTTCCGATTGCCGGTCAGATATGCTATCCACTACACCATGGGCCGAAACGTTTGGAATTAATATAGTGAGATCATTATGATTTCTTTTTATACCAGTAACCTTGTTTTATATATATATATATATATATATATATATATATATATATATATATATGGGAGTTGCAAATACGGAAAAAAATGCCGATACCACCACCCTCAAAGGAACGCAACGAGTGAACAGGAAAAACGAACATCAAAGAAGAGTGCCAATTTTTAAGACGCAGCCAACACAATTCAGCTGCTAAATACTATCCAGCAATTACAAAACCAGCTGACAAATATAGGAATCCGAGAGCCGGACAGAAGGCACGCACAAAGGCACTTCATGCGTTATCGGGACAACAGATACCGACAAAGATAAAAAGAAGCAAATTCTCGGAGGACCACAAGGCGACGAAACCGGCACCCACATTGGAAAACAAATCGGAACCACCTGTACGCGAAAACGAAAGAGAAAAAATAAAAATAATCCTAGCCAACATTCAGGGCCTTAAATCAAACCATTCCCCGAACAAAGTTTTATACCTGAAAGGACTCGTGCAAGAAGCCGGAGCAGACTTTGCATGCATCACGGAAACTCATCTAAAGGACTGCCAGGCTAACTGTGAAAAATGTGAGTCTTGTATCGACAAAACAGAAATGCAAATTGACAACTATAACATACCCCGAGCCGACAGAACAGTGAGACGTAAAGGAGGATGTGCTATTTACACACGCGAAAGGCATATGGCAGAAATGACTATAAGTACCTCAAACAGCTACGTAGAATGTGTAGCAGCAAAAGTTGAAAAATTAAATATGGTACTAATTGTAATGTACGGACCCCTAAACACGCCAACCTCAAAATTTTCAGATTCCATCACAGAGGTAAGAAACTGGGTAAAAGATCTACACTCTCCAACCCCAAATATTTTTCTCTGCGGTGATTTTAATTTCCCATTCATGAAATATAAAAGGATAGGAAAAAATATATGTATACACCAGGACAAGGGGAGCAGAAGAGAAGACCAGGAGCAGGTAAAAATGCTACTAGCTCTAGCTGATGAATTTATGTTAACGTAAGAAATAACAGAAAACACAAGAAAAAACAACTGCATAGATTTAGTATTCACAAACAACAGTAATCTAATTGATAATATAGAAATATCCCCAACTATGATATCGGACCAAAACATCATTGAAATAACAACTAATATAAAGAAAACAGGAAAGGAAAGAATACGCACAACAGAAAGACGCAAATTCGAAATTTTTAATTTTCATTCCAAAGCTATAAACTGGGAAGATGTGACATCCAGCATGGAAGTAATAGATTGGAAAACCATTTTCGAGGCCAAGACAATGGAGGAGATACTAATGACGTTAGAGGAGAAGACGTTAGAAATTGTGGAAAAACATGTCCCAAAAATACAACAAAGAGGAAAGAGAAGCAGGTTCGAGAGACAAAAGAGGGCATTGTTTCGAAAGAGAAAAAGAGTGACTGCAAAACTAAGTAACTGTAAAGATAACATCAGAAAAATATTAAATGATAAACTGCAAAGTATCGATGACGTCATACAACAACTAATCGAGAAGCATACAGAAAAAGAAGGCGACGCTATAGAAGCGATAAAGACTAACTCAAAGTACTTTTGTAATTTCGCAAAAAGAAAGTCGAAAAACCATGCGATTATCGGACATTTAAAAAACGAGAACAGTACTTTATCTGATGATCTAACAGAACTAGCTGAAATATTAAGAGCTCAGTACGAATCATCTTTCAGTATCCCAAAAACTGACAAATTGATATGCAATAGACGCGCGTTCTTTGAAGAAGAACTACAAGGGGAAAGTATAACGGGCTTCGACTTTCCGACAGATGATATTACACATGCTATAGGGAAACTAAAAACACACTCAGCGGCAGCACCGGATAAATGGAATGCCACACTGATCAAAAACTGCAAGAATGCAATCGCTGAGCCCCTATACTGGGTATGGAGACGATCACTAGACACAGGAGAAATACCGGGCATCCTGAAGAGCGCGAACATAGTCCCAATATATAAAGGAGGAGATCGATCCGAGGCCAAAAACTACAGGCCAGTGTCGCTTACATCTCATCTCACTAAAATATTTGAAAGAATAGTTAGACAGAAAATCTATGACTTTCTGGAAACTCGGAAAAAATTCAATGATAACCAACACGGGTTTCGGTCAGGCAGATCATGCCTATCACAACTAATGGAACACTACAACAACATTAGTGATGCACTTGAAAGTAATGAAAACTATGATGTACTATACACAGACTTTGCTAAAGCGTTCGAGTGTGACCATGGAATCATAATACATAAACTGAAATATATGGGAATAACAGGAAAAGTAGGAAAATGGATATATAATTTCCTTAGTGAGCGGCGGCAAGTCGTTACAGTACAGGAAGTATCTTCATCAGAATCAGAGGTCCTCAGATCAGTACCACAAGGAACAGTATTAGCTCCACTACTCTTCATAATCATGCTAACTGACATAGATGAGGACGTTACCAGAGACAGCACACTAACATCCTTTGCGGATGACACAAATATCAGAAGAAAATAAGAAACCCAGAAGATATAGAAACTCTACAAACCGACATAAACAGAATCTACAAGTGGACGGAAGACAACAATATGAAGTTTAACACCGAGAAATTTCAGCTGTTACGATACGGAAAAAGAGAAGACCTAAAATCCATGGAATATTATACCCCAAATGGACAGCAAATTCAGAGAAATTTCAGAGCAAAAGATTTAGGGGTTGTAATGACAGATGATGCGAAATTTGAAACACAAAATAAGATAGCAGTAAATAGAGCAAAGAGAATAACTGGACAGATATTGAGAACCTTTAAACGAAGGGATAGGAATGTAATGATTCTTCTACTGAAAACCCTGATCATACCCAAACTGGAATACTGCTCGGTCTTAACATCCCTATATAAAAAAGAAGACATTAGACAGCTGGAAGGGATCCAAAGAAGCTTCACAGCCAAGATCAAGGGATGCAAAGAACTAAATTACTGGGAAAGGTTACGCGAACTAGACCTATATTCACTGGAAAGAAGAGAGAGATATACCATTATTTACACTTGGAAAATAATGGAGAAACTAGTCCTTAATCTTACTCTGAACCCTATAACTCCCCAAACAACGGTGGAAAGTAGAAACGGTAGACTGCGTCGTATTCCCAAATTGAAGACGAGACAGGGAACATCCTTAACACTGAAAGAAAATATTTTTGTTGTGAAAGGACCAAAACTGTCTAATCAGCTGCCCAAAGACCTAACAAACACGAAGGGAGTTGCAGTGGACATCTTCAAAAGAAGACTAAACGCCTGACTCAGAACAATTGTAGATGAGCCGAGCGTACCTTGCTATGTGAGGTGGAGAGCACAAGAAACCAACTCACTACTTCACCAGGCCAACTCGAGAGGAGGGGCGACAAGTTTGACCTTCGCGAAATGAGGAATCATCGCGCGGAACCTTTGTAACGTTGTAAGGTAAGGTATATGGTATCTGCATATAAATATAATGAATACTTCATTCTATGTATATATTGTACACATATATTGCATAATTGGGTGTATGTCTATATACCACCCATACAAAATGGGTGATAGGTATTTGCCAGAAAACTGTACGTGATGAGAAAAAAATGGATGTGATGGTTTCTTTTTATACCAGTAGCCTGGTTATTAGATTTATTTTGTGCCTCACGTTGAGAGGAGATGCTATTAACAATGTGATATATATATATATATATATATATATATATTGGTTGTAAACAATGTGATTCCTTTTACATAGGTCAGACGGGAAAGGATTTGCACACACGTATAAAACAGCATCAATATTCCGTTAGAACAAGACAGTCGTCCAGTGCCCTTTTTGTCCATTTGTCAGAGTTATCCCACTGTATTGATTGGAATAATGCTTCAGTTTTATTTCACTCTAGCAACATTGTTAATAGAAATATTCTTGAGTCTGCCATTATCCAACTTACAAATAACTTCAACATAAGCAAAGGTCTTTTTAAACTCGATCCTGTTGTTTTGAATTCCTTCAGAACAGATTTAGATAAGAAGGGTAGAACGCTAAATCTTTGGTAAACCTGTATGCTACTCTAATAACTTGTATTTTTTAATTTATTTTTATATACATCGAACCTAAACAAGAAGGGCAAAGTGCTAAAACCCGGGCAGATTTCCAGTATAAATTTGTATTTTTTTTTGTATTTTTTTTCTGTAACATTGGTTGGAAACAATTCGTTTGATCTTGTGCTAATCTTGTGCTAAAAATCGGTAGTTTTTCCTTACAAATTTGTATGCTCCTCCCACAATCCTTTAATGTTTAATAATTTTATATATGTATAGTATTTTTTTTTTTTTCTGTAACCTATATATAGGCTGTAACCCTTTATGTACTTCAGTGTTCCTGACGATGTCATTAGATGAAAGCGCTTGAGCACCATTCTGTGTTTCCTTTCCTTCGTGGTTTTATTCATTATATATATATATATATATATATATATATATATATATTATAATTTAAATATTTGTGTTTCTTTCAGATTTGCTCATTATGGCAACAAGAGACTACAAATAACCCTGACATATTCTTCTATATTTGTGGCAGTTTTGTGGTGCAAAAACAAAGACAGAAGATCAGATTTTGTCAAGAAAATGTATCATGCCTATTTTGGAATAAAAACTTGGAGATCAAGATAAGTCATGGGCTCCACATACAGGTTGTTGAACTTGTGTTGAGGCTTTGAGAACTTGGAGTAAAGGTAGAAAGAAATCACTGAACTTTGGAGTACTCATGTAGTGTAAACCTAAGAACCACACGGATGATTGTTACTTTTGCACTGTTAACATTGAAGGTTTTAACACGAAAAACGAAAAGAGATTTCCTATCCCTACCTTCAATCTGCACTGCGACCTACAAAACATGGCCCAAATGTGCCTATTCCCTCGCCACAACAGCTTGAAAAGCTTATGTTAGAGTCTGAATCCGACAGTACTGAAGCTGAAGACAATACTGATTGCTACAAACCAGGTGGAGCTATTTGTGAACCTCAACCTTTCACACAAAGTGAGCTGAATAATTTGGTCAGAGATCTAGACTCCAAGCAAAAAACCTACTTGCTCCTAGAACATTATTTTCTTGGTACAGACATCGTGAAAAGGAATTTGTGCTATATTTTTCTAAGTACGACACACTTGTCTACTGCAATAACATTCTGGAAATGATACAAAACTTAGGAGCTGCATATCAACCAAGTGACTGGAGACTTTTTATTGATTCCTGGAAAAGGTTGGATACAGTGAACATCAGTGGGTTGTGTGTGGAGATTTGAAGGTTTTGTGTATGCTTCTTGGTCAGCAGTCCGGGTACACAAAAATGCCCTGCTTCTTATGTGAATGGGACAGTAGAGCAAGAAATCAACTCTGGAAAAAGAAGGTATGGCCACCCAGGAACACATTTACACCAGGTTCAAAGAACATTATCCACGAAAAACTGATTGAGCCTAATAAAATTTTGTTACCACAACTTCATATAAAGCTGGGCTTCATGAAGCAATTTGTCAAAGCATTAGATAAGGAGGGAAACTGCTTCAAATACATTTGTAGTAAATTTCCAACACTCCGCTATGAAAAAGTAAAAGAAGGCATCTTTGTTGGCCCGAAATCAGAAAGTTGACACAGGATGAGCAGTTTGAAGGAACATGAACAGAGCAGAGAAAGGAGCCTTGACTGCATTCAAAAGTGTAATTCAGAACTTTCTGGGCAATAAAAAAGATCCCAACTACAAGGACATTGTCACTGAAATGTTCAGCAAATTTGAAAAGCTAGGCTGCAGCAGGAGTCTAAAGGGTCACTTCCTTCACTATTTTCCTGAAAACTTGGGTAGTGTGAGTGAGGAGCAAGGAGAAAGGTTCCACCAGGGTATGAAGACTATGGAAAAAAGATGCCAGGAAGGTGGGATGTCATCATGATGGCAGACTACTGATGGTCTCTGAAACGGTAAGGCTCAGAAGAAATGCAGCACAAGAAGCGAGCAAAAATCGACGATTTTCTCCGATTGATCAATAGGGCGGAGCGTTTTTACACTTTTTTCGATTTTCGTTTTGTAATAGCGCGGAAAAGTGGCTATTCCACGTTAAAAGTGAGTGTGTAAAATCTCAGAGATCTGCAATAATATCTTCTTCCTCCGCACGCGCGTTGAAAATCCAAAAAATGTGCCAAAATACACATTTTTTCAATATTTTCTTATAGTTTTAATTTTCATCCTACCTTCTTGTAATAGCGAGGAAAAGCACCCTAAAGGTTTATTTTAGACTAGTTTTAAATATTTTTGTCCTGCAATAATATCTTCTGCCACCGCAAACGTTCCAAAATACGGAAAAATCCGCATAAATCACGTATTTTGCATATTCAACCTATACGTTAATAAATTCACTTTGTACGTCATGTAGTACTCCCACATCGTTCTAGAAGCTTCCCCACAGCCTGGTATGGTGTGTTGCTCGTCATTGCCATATACGGCAATGAGTCAGTACACTCCCCCGCAGTGTTGTGCTAGCTACGTTTCGGGTAAGATGTGGATTGTGTTGCTCTTGCTGTTAATACATCTTTGGAACACGACAACACGCATATGTGGACATATACTGCATATTTTAGTGCATAATAATACGTTGGTGAAATATACAAAACTTCTGCAGAATGCAAGAATATTTTACGTTTTAGGAGTAATTTCTTAATTTTTATATTAATTACTATGTTTTTCACATTGTCAGTACCAACTCAAGCAACAAGAACTTCTTCAAGTTGCCCTATATTTGGGGCTCCAGCTGATCTAGACAAGAGGTGCCTTCCAACCTATAAGGACGTCATGAAATATTTTCATCAAATAAGGTTGAATCTGAAGACATCGAAGAAAGAGCCTACAGTTGCAGAAATTTCAGGTGTTCTCTCAAAAACTCTCGAAGATTTGTGGAAAACAGCCTCTATTCCTATTGTTTCTCATAACCGTGTCGTTCAAATGATTAAAAATTACCATGAAAAATGTCAAAACCTTCTAAAGTCAATAAAAAGGAAACAAGATAGTGACTCATTCAAAATTAAATTACAAACATTTCAAAATGAGGCAGAAAACAAATTATTTGACATCAGTGCTTGCAAATGTGAAAATTTTGATAAGTGTTCATGTGAAAACCATCTCAAGGTTCCAGCAATTGAACAAGACTTCCTTAAAGATCAGAGAACAACAAGAAAATTGGCAATAGGCTCTCTTGATGTTTCACAAACTCGTAAAGATCTAGCAACTATTGCTAGAAGGCAACAGAGAATGAAACAGTATGAACCAAAACCATCTACCAGTAAAGGACAAGCAACTGAAACACTGTCATCAACATCAAGTGAAACAGGAGCGGATTCTGATTATGAACCGACACAGAGAATCAAATCGATGGAACAATCTCATCATGGAACAATCTCATCATTGGCTATAGCTTGTGACAGAACTGGTGTGTCAGACAGGTCTGCTGCTATAATTGCCTCGGCTGTTCTTGAAGACGTGGGAATTATAAACGAAAAAGATTTAAGTTCAGTAATAGACAGATGCAAAGTAAGGAGAGCTAGAAAAAGAGTGAGATCTATCATTCAAAAGAGAGATTACGAAGAAGAAACTATGGAGAGTATCTATTTCGATGGAAGAAAGGACAGAACTGCAGTGCAAGAAAAAGTTGGCAGTAAAGGTTATCAAAAAAATATAACAGAAGAACATGTCACTTTGCTTCAAGAACCAAACTCGCATTATATTGGGCATGTAACTCCCGTTTCTGGCTCAGCACAGAGTATATCTTCTGCAATTTTGGATTTTTTTCGCTCAGATGAGATTGATACTTCAGAAGTTAAAGCCGTTGGATGTGATGGGACAGCAGTTAATACAGGACCAAAAGGAGGAGTGATAAGAAGTATTGAAGAGCACTTTCAGAGAACACTCCAGTGGCTGATTTGCTTGCTTCACACTAATGCACTTCCCTTGCAGCACATAGTGACTGACATTGATGGTAAAACAACAAGTCCTCATAGTTTTACGGGGCCTATAGGAAAAGAGTTAATTGATTGTGAAAAGAGACCTGTTGTTGAGTTTGAAGCAGTTGAAGCGGAAGAAATTGTAGTTGACAGAGATGATCTGAGCACAGATCAGAAATATTTGGCAGAAATCTATGATGCTGTGTCAAAAGGTGAATGTATTCCCTCTCTAGCTCAAAGGAAACCAGGCAAAATGGCACACTCCAGATGGGTGACAACTGCTAACGGCATACTTCGTCTCTACGTTTCAACTGAAGAACCTTCAGACAACCTTAAGTATATCGTGGATTATATTATGAAAGTTTATATTCCAATGTGGTTTCAAATCAAGAGAAATTCTTCAGCAACACAGGGAGCCAAACATCTTTATCAAATGATACAACGCTCGAGGTCGTTGAGTGCCCACTGTAAAGAAATAGTTGATCGTGTTATTCAGAGAAATTCCTAGTTTTCTCATCCTGAGAATCTTCTCCTTAGTATGATTCACGATGAAGCAAAACATAACAGAGAATTAGGATGGAGGAGAATCCTTAAAGCAAGAGATTCTGAGTCAGCCGCAGTGAGAGTGTTTAAATTGCCCACGTTGAACTTTCAGTGCAGTGAGTACTACAACATGATTAACTGGCAAACTTGTGAGCTGTCAGAGCAGGGCCGGATTAAGGCCAACTGATGCCCTAAGTACATCCCAGCAATGGTTCCCCCTCGACCCTTCCATTGTCTAACTGACAAGACATTAAGACTCAATAAGTGCTGAATGTGAAATAATAGATTAAAAATTCAGTTTTCTTCCAGGCCATCCTCCAGGCCAGACCCCACAACTATATTAAATATAACCTGTTTTTTAATTTTATTTATTTAACACTAAATAGCAGTAAGCAATATAAGCAAATTATTTACTTATAACTAGGGCAACAGGAAAAATGCAAATTTTCAACACTTTTTTTATTCATTTTTTAAAAAACTGTTATAAGGGAAAAATGCAAATAAAAAATTTATTGAAAACGATTCTTTCTACAGAAATCGATGTTGGTGGTCAATTTTTGAAAAAAGAAATTCTAATGAAGAAATATCATTATTTGTACGAAACAAAACATCTTTTATTCCATTGCTTTCTAACCTTGAAGATACATAGCATTTCAACATACATGGATCAAAAGATGCAAAATAATGCTTATTGTTGCCTACTTATAACTTTATTTATACTTTAAAAAGTTTTCTCTGTGGTGCCCCCTTCCCTTGGTGCCCTAAGCACGTGCTTAGGGCACCAAGGGAAGTGGGCACCACAGAGAAAACTTTTTAAAGTATAAATAAAGTTATAAGTAGGCAACAATAAGCATTATTTTGCATCTTTTGATCCATGTATGTTGAAATGCTATGTATCTTCAAGGTTAGAAAGCAATGGAATAAAAGATGTTTTGTTTCGTACAAATAATGATATTTCTTCATTAGAATATCTTTTTTTCAAAAATTGACCACCAACATCGATTTCTGTAGAAAGAATTGTTTTCAATAAATTTTTGTATTTGCATTTTTCCCTTATAAGTTTTTTAAAAAATGAATAAAAAAGTGTTGAAAATTTGCATTTTTCCTGTTGCCCTAGTTATAAGTAAATAATTTGCTTATATTGATTACTGCTGTTTAGTGTTAAATAAATAAAATTAAAAAACAGGTTATATTTAATATAGTTGTGGGGTCTGGCCTGGGGGATGGCCTGGAAGAAAACTGAATTTTTAATCTATTATTTCACATTCAGCACTTATTGAGTCTTAATGTCTTGTCAGTTAGACAATGGAAGGGTCGAGGGGGAACCATTGTTGGGCTGTGCTTAGGGCATCAGTTGGCCTTAATCCGGCCCTGAATCCAGGCCTGTGTCAGAGCCTCCTCTGACAAAAGTTCTATCACGCTCCGACATCCTAAACTATATCTCATAAGGAGATGAACTTGATTTCATCCCACGCTTTCCTTGCCACACCCAAGCGGTTGAACGGCATATAAAGCTGGTAACAGAGGCTTCAGCTGCAGTATGCGGTTCAGAGACAAGGGATGGATTTATCAGAGCAAGATTAGAATCCAGAAAGAAAATGCCAAGAATGGAAACAAAAAGTTACTACAGTGTGTAACTAGCCTAAGTCCGATAATGATAGGGTGGTTGGATCGGGCAGGGAGGAACTCGAAATGCAGCCACCTCCACGTGGTGAGTTCTGGGTTATTTTGTCAATATAGTACATTCAATATTGACGAAATAAGCGAGGAGCTGCATGCATATTACATAATAAGTCATCAAAAATAAACCAAGCATATGCAAAGTAAACTGCATTGGTGGACCTAAATTATTTAATTGCTCAAATATATAAAGTTCTTAAATTACTAAAATATGATATAATGAGTTGTTAATTGCATTACTTAATACATAATTAACGAATAAACTGTGGTGTAGGGCCGAAGTTAACCATAATAGCGTCATTATAAAATACGCTATTTATGTAAATTTGTTCGTATTTTGGAACGTTTGCGGAGGCAGAATAAATTATCGCAGGACAAAAATATTTAAAAATAGTCTAAAATAAACCTTTAGGATGCTTTTCCTCGCTATTACAAGAAGGTAGGATGAAAATTAAAACTATAAGAAAATATTGAAAAAATGCGTATTTTGGCGCATTTTTTGGATTTTCAACGCGCGTGCGAGGCAGAAGATATTATTGCAGATCTCTGAGATTTTATACACTCATTTTTGACGTGGAAGAGCCACTTTTCCGCGCTATTACAAAACGAAAATCGAAAAAAGTGTAAAAACGCTCCGCCCTACTGATCAATCATGATTGATCTATTACGTATCAATTAAGTATCAATTTAGTTGTTTAATACATACTATGAATATATCTGACTTATATTTTGTGAAAAACCCTGACGTGATACATAAAAATGTTGTGAAATTTGAAATCAGCACGGCAAAATTGTATTAGATCACGTAATAGAAATCAAACATCTCGTACTTTGGTTTGAAATGCAGACTTGTGTAATTAATTTGATGAAAGCCTTGAGGTTTTGTTGGCAACTTGACTGTAATGCGTGACGTTGCCAATGTTCACCATCCCAGCCGTTCTAAAATAAACTACATATAATAAAATACTTAAAAATTACTCTTATTCTGAAGATGATTTACTACTCACACATAATAGTTAAATTACAATTACATACGAGTCATGCATGTAACTAAGGTAGTCATACTTGATAAAATTTAACTTTATATCGACTGTATAGAGCTGAAACACAAATTGAAAGTTGCGTACAGTATGGCTTTTACAGCCAGTCTCAGGCAGAGAAATATATCCAAGCCAATAGCCATGATTTTATATTCATGCATATAAAACCAAATTAGGTTACAGGGCACCCGAGCGTCACACGACTTGAATTATGTCCGTGCAGAACTGAAGAGTGTGAGATCTTTTATTCGCATGGCTTAAATTTCATTTATAAAATTTTTTTATTCACAGTGGAAAGGACTTGAAAAAAAAGTAGAATAGAAGTATAATTAGGTTAATTTTATCTTACGGTAAGTTTTCTTTGGGTATGCTGAGCGTACCTTGCGTACCCTGATTGCAAGCAACTGATATATATATATATATATATATATATGAAAATTATTTCACGAAAGTAACACGTGAAAAATATTTATGATGAATAAAACCACGAAGGAAAGGAAACACAGAATGGTGCTCAAGCATTCTGTGTTTCCTTTCCTTCGTGGTTTTATTCATAATATATATATATATATATATATATATAATATTTTTCTATATATATATATATATATATATATATATATATATATTACTTTAGGTAACTTTAGGTTACTTTACGTGAGTTTGAACGACGGTTCAGGATCGACCTGCGGTCGACCCTTCTGCAGCATCCCGCCTCATTTGTAGGATTTGGTGAAGGCGGGAGTTGCTGTCTGATCTCCTCCTACCCTCGTAGCCAGCCACGCATGGCTGGTCAGGGACTTTGCACAGAAATCTGTCCAGCTGGTTCTTGAAGTTATTCAAGTTGGTGTGCTGGAGATTCCTCACTTCTTTTGGTATGACATTGAAAAGCTTCGGGCCTCGTATTCTGAGGGTATTTTCCATCCTCGTTTTCATGGCCCCTTGTCCCACCGCAGCTGGGACCTTACAAAATCTTCCTCTTCTCTCATTCCAGTTTGTTTCTATTTCATTTCTAAGGTTAGGGACAGAGCCCTCAAGTATTTTCCATATGTATATTGTCACTTATTGTGTACCGCTCGCGCCTTCTTTAGAGAGAGTAGAGTTCCAGAGATTGTAGTCGAGACCAGTAGTCTTCACCTTCCGTTTCCTCTATCTTAGACGCAAAAGTCCTTTGTATAGCTTCTATGTTCGTAATGTCTCGTTTTCTGTATGGGCTTGTGAGTACTGAGCAATACTTAATTACACTGGTCAACAAAGATTTTTCATCAGAGTAAATTTATGGTAGCTGGATAGCATTTTTCACGCTAATTCCAAAACTGCATTCAGATTTTTTCTAGCACGTATAGTTTTCAAGATGAAGGCATATATATAACTACACAGATTTAACCATTTTAAATAGGCAAAATACTAATATTTCAACATTTGATTGTGTTTATTTTATTGTGTTTTTTTAGTTTATTCATCTTATTTATTTCAATTATCTTAATTATACATCTTATGTATTTCAGGTGTGAGCTTTTACGTCTAGCAGCATTGTGATTCACTTTTGAAGGTAGACATTTAGAGCCTAAAAAGTTAACCCAAGGACAGTTGAATGATCTTGTTAGAGACTTATCGCTGTCAAAAGAGAAATCAGAGCTTCTCGCCTCAAGACTAAAGGAGAACAATTTACTTGAGAACAATGTTCGTATTAGTTACTACCGAAAGCGGAATTTTGAATTAACAGCATTCTTTTCAGTAGATGGTCCTCTCTGTTATTGCCATGACATCAATGGACTATTTACAGCCATATCTCAGACGTATGTGGCATCTGAGTGGCGCCTCTTTATTGATTCGTCGCAGAGAAGCCTGAAAGCAGTTCTTTTGCATAATGGTAATATAATGCCATCCATCCCCATTGCCCATTCCGTCCATCTAAAAGAGACATATGACAATATGGATATACTACTTAAGGCAATCAAATACGACAGTCATCAATGGAATGTTTGTGGAGATCTAAAAGTTATAGGAATGCTTATGGGTATGCAGTCAGGATTCACAAAATTTTGTTGTTTCCTTTGCCTGTGGGACAGTCGCGCCACTATAGAACATTACACCAAAAGTGACTGGCCACTTAGGTATACATATGTCCCAGGGATAAGCAATGTCCAGTCTGTCCCTTTAGTGGATCCCCAAAAGATCTATCTGCCACCTCTTCACATTAAACTTGGTTTAATGAAGAATTTTGTTAAAGCAATGGGTAAAGTCAATTCTGAAGGGTTCCAATACCTTTCAAGGAAATTTCCGAAGGTTACTGCAGCAAAATTGAAGGAAGGAATTTTTGTTGGGCCACAAATAAGGGAGGTTTTGAATGACACTGAATTTGAAAAAGTCCTACGTCCGCTGGAATTGAAGGCTTGGCTGGCGTTCAAATGGATATGTGAAAACTTTCTTGGAAGCAACAAGTCACCTGCGTATAAGGATGGAGTCAAGAACCTCCTTGATGCCTTTAAAGAAATGGAGTGTCGAATGTCGTTAAAAATTCACTTCCTGCATTCCCACTTAGATTTCTTTCCTGAAAACCTTGGTGCAGTGAGTGACGAGCAAGGAGAGCGCTTCCATCAAGATATTCAGATGATGGAGAAGCGCTACCAAGGATATTGGAATGAAAGCATGATGGCGGACCATTGCTGGATGCTGTATCGTGACAATCCAGGCCAAATTTACAAAAGGAAATCACACTCACAGCGCTTTTAATAAAATAATGTATATATTCTTTATTTATAAGTACATTGAATAAGGTATATGATGTATTTGTTGTTTAGCATTCCTAAGTGTGATCTATACATCCATAAATTTTCTTATAACAATATCAAAAACTTAAAAATATCAAAACCAGTGTATCTATATAACTATACGTGCTAGAAACAAAATAAAACCAGATTCGGAATCACGCGAAAAATGCATTAAGAAAAGTGTGATCATGTTTGTGATGAGGAAAAAAAGTTTCATTTTGTTGGCCAGTGTTATTGGTAGGGCTAAACTCTTCCATGATTTGAGCATGATGTTTGCTTTTCTGCTGCGGAAGCTCCTCCAGATGATTCCCATTATTTTTCTAGCCGTTGTAATTTTGATGTTATAGTGCTCTCTGAAGTCTGCATCCGACGACATTATTACTCCAAGATCCCTGACTTGTGGATTTGGTGTTTCAATGTAATTTTGTAATTTTCTTATGTCACCGTTCAATATTTCCTTACGTATCTTTGTGTCATCTGCGAAGCATGATACAATACTGTCCTTAATATCTGCATCAATATCTGCAATCATTATTATGAACAGCAAGGGAGCTAATGCTGTCCCTTGTGGGACAGAGCTCACGACTTCCGAGACTTCCGATTTAACTCCGTTTACCACCACTCTTTGTGTTCTTTGCGTCAAGAAATTAAATATCCACTTTCCTAGCTTTCCAGTAATTCCTGTATTCTTAAGTTTGTCTGCTATGATTCCATGGTCACATTTATCGAAAGCTTTAGCAAAGTCTGTATATATTACATCTATGTTTTGTCCTCGACACAATGTTTCCAATATTTTCTCCTGGTGGTCTAGTAGTGGTGATAGGCATGATCTTCAAGCCTTGAAGCCATGTTGATTTGGGTTGTATAAGTCTTTTTCTTGTAGGTAGTAGGTAGTTTTGCTTCAAATGATACATTCAAAACACTTTATAACGTGTGAGGTGAGAGCGTCTGGCCGATAATTCTTGGGTATTGCTCTGTTACCACCTTTAAATAGGGGGGCAATGTTCGCGTTCTTTAAGGGAAGTGGAATTTGTCCTGTGTCGAGTGATTTCCTCCATAGTGTATAGCGGTTTGGCAATACTCTCTTTGCATTTCTTCAGAAACGTGGCACTCCGTGTGTCTGGTCCTGGCGCTGAATTGTCTCGCATCTGTGATAAGGCCGTAATTATATCTCCTTCCGTGAACTCGAAGTCCATTAATAGGTTTGCGCCGGAATTTGTTCTTGGTTGATTTGTATCTATGTCGAAAAATTCGTCTGGGTTTTCCACTTCCATCTCGGACTTACGGGTGCTAAACCTAGAGTTAAATTGTTCCCTAAGCAGTTCGCTTATTTCTTTCGGGTCATTTGTGTATTCGGCCTCCCCGTCTATCAACGGACTAATACTCTCCTTACACTGCATTTTCCTTTTCGCAAACGTGTAGAAGTATTTTGTTTTTTTTTGGTTTTCTGCCCTTCTAGGACAGTTCATACCACGACAGCTCATACCAGGACAACTCATACCCAGACAACTCATACCCGGACAACTCATACCCGGACAACTCATACCTGGGACAACTCATACCTAGGACAACTCATACCTAGGAAAACTCATACATAGGACCAGAAAAAAAATGAAAAATTAATGAAAACATTTATTTTGTAAAATTAAAAATTAAATTTAAACATTTAGAATTCATGCAAGTTATTAATGAAAACATTTTGAAATGAAAACATTTATTTTGTAAAATTAAAAATTAAATTTAAACATTTAAAATTCATGGAAGTTATATATATATATATATACAGGGTGTCCGAGAATTATCTGTACAATGTTTGGCTGTTATTGAAAGTCAACCATGAAGTGTAGAAATTCCAGTGTTGTCCCATTTTACAGAGAATCTCATTAAGTTTTTTCTGATACTACGTTTTGACAAGTTTTTTAGAAATGTACGCGGGTGACAGACATTGATGATTTAAAAGCAAGAATCACAGCTGCTATTGAGCGAATTGATGTGGAATTGCTGCAGCGTACATGGCAACATTTGGAGTATCGATTGGATGTTTTGCGAATCACTAATGGTGCACATATCGAATGTTTGTAACAACGTTACTTTAATAAAAGAAACTTTTGAAAATACAGATTCTAATTAATCTTGTTTAAGAATTTTACGTGTGTTATCAAGAATTTTATTAAAAGATGAAATTGTACAGATAATGTTCGGACACATTGGAATTTCTAAAAAACTTGTCAAAACTTGATATCAGAAAAAACGTAATGAGATTCTCTGTAAAATGGGACAACACTGCAATTTCTACACTTCATGGTTGACTTTCAATAACAGCCAAACATTGTACAGATAATTCTCGGACACCCTGTATATATATATGCCCAGTTAGGTTCATTGAATGCCCGGTTAGGTCAACTGAATACCCGGTTGGGTTCATTGAATGCCTAACCGGGCATTCAAATTTTATCCTATGTAAATAATGGTTCTCTATTTATTATATGTTTGCAATAAATAATAAATTTGTTGTTATTGTTTTCTTATCTTATTTTGGTTAATTTGCAGAGTTTAAACTTTCGGGGTGAATATCGATGAAAAGATCAACATTGGGGTGGTAATTGTTGAAGAGAGTATGAGTTGTCCTAGGTATGAGTTGTCCTAGGTATGAGTTGTCCTAGGTATGAGTTGCCCGGGTCTGAGTTGTCCGGTATAAGTTGTTCGGGTATGTGTTGTCCTGGTATGAGCTGTCCGGTCAAGGTTTTCTGCTACCTTGTTTTCCTCCTCGTTTGTCTTATGTATGAATGTTTGTTTTAGATCCAATTCTATTCCGCCAAGTTTTAGTTTAGTTTGAGTCTCTTTGCATCAGTTCTGCATCTGTGGAGATATTTTACGGTTTGTCTTCGTTGCCTGAATAGTGTCCTGATTTTCCTCTCGAGCTTGCTATGTTTTCTTTCCTGTCTCTCTGGAATATGTTTCAGTATTATAGGTTTGGTTTCAGTCTCTATTATACATAGTATTTCTTGTGAGTCTTCGCGTGAAGTAGTAAATCCCACTTTACCTCCTTTAAATCTTTATTTACGTTTTCCCAATTTACTTTCTTTGAATTTATGTTTAAGCCTTCAAATATTCCATCTGCCTTTCTAGAATGCGTTTTTGGACTTGTGGGTGCTAACTTCAATTGTATATCGATGAGGTTATGGTCGGAGAACTTTGTGTGCGTTACTTTTTTATTTATTATTATCTCGTTGTTATTTGTCAAGATTAAATCCAAAACGTTCTCTTTTCTCGTGGCTTCACAGATTTCCTGGGTAAGGGCGTAATGTTCCATAATATATAATAGCATTGTTGCTTGGGTTCTATCGTCTTTAGTAATGTTGTCATGAAACTTCTCGACATATATAACTTCGTCATTTTTCTTCCATGTTATGAATGGGAAATTAAAATCTCCGAAAATTAGAATATTTGTTGCTGGAGTTTCAATTAATTTTAATGTTTTCTATTTCATTTGTAGCAAATTGGAATTCACTTTTTATGATGTTTGATGGTCTGTAGATGTTCATACTGGTTAGGTTCAGTTCTTTTACTTCTAATATAATAACTTCAACTGTAATGTTTGATTTGTTTACCTTCACTTCACATGTGTATGTGTTTTTCACGTAGATGCAACACCCTCCCCCTCGTCTAACCACTCTATCTGCTCTGTGTATGTCGTAGTCCAGCAATGCTAATTCACTATCTTCGATACAGTTTTCACAGCCTTTTTCGCATTTATGCAAGTGTGTTTCCGTTAGGCATATAATATCTATGCTGGATTCGGTAGATAAATTCTGTAATTATTGTAATTTGCAGCCCGCATGGTCCTTGTAGAGGCCTTGAATATTTGTGTATAAAACATTTATTGGACTTCTAATTTCCGTGTACAGTTTTCCTATATAGTGGTCGTTTTCAGGTCGATGTCGGTTCCTGTTTGGTTTATTGGTTTGGCCGCTGCATTTGGGAGAATTGGGGTTGCGGCACTTGATACCACTGTGGATGTATTATCGGTGGGTGGTGTTTGATAAAGGGGTGATGTATGTAATGGTGTGGGGAATATACCTGCGGAGTCCTGTCCTTTCTTGTTATATATATGTGTATATATATATAACCTAATTAAGGCGAATTTCTATAGCCTATTTGTATAGATTACTAATTTGCAGATAGGCTGCGGTATATTATAATTAAGTTGACGAGATAATCGAATAATTTTGTAATTATTTGGGGTCACCAGGTCACAAAAGTGAGCTGGTTTTTTCGTTTACTTAACGAAGTGAATATTACAGTTGCTTAAATGAAGGACAAATACATAGAATAAATATTAATGGAAATTAAGTAGATTAAACGAATTGTAAGGTGACGCACGAATGAATTTCAGAGTTGAGAGAGAAATAAATCACTGTCATTTCTTTGGATGAACTTTGAGTTGTTTAATTAAAGGACGCACATCAAACTCACCTAAAATAGCGTTTTTATGAACCTGCAATGGGAGTTGAGCTCAGACGGGTATACTGAACTTCGTCGACGTGAACACGTCGACGAAGTTCAGTATATATATATATTCTTCGCGTGAAGAAAGACCAACGCGCGGAACTGCTGCAAGGCATATTAAGTGTGGAAGAATTTCTCTCCACCAGTGTCACTTTTAGTGCAGGGCAAGTAGGGCACGTACCCTGAGCACCAAACTTGTAGGGAGACCAATCTAGATACAATTTTTTTTTTAGCAAAATTCTTCATATAAATACAGTAATAATACTGAGCTGGAAATACAAAAATACAATATACCATATGGCATTGACTGCACACCGCCTTCGATGGCCAGAATTTGCTGCCACATTATGAAAGTCCAAAGAACTACAGTGTAGGTATGAAAGAACTACAAGAAATAAATGTTTCTATAGGGCCTAGGGAGAAATTAGGGGAACCAGACAATTTTTAGATATTTTCTTGCAAAATAAAATTGTAACTGTTTTTTAGTACTCATTTGAGCATTTCTAATGTGTTGCGCCTATAGTGATACATTAAGATTGGAAAAATTTTATCTCTCTAAATGTGTAAAATTATACCTCTCTAAATACGTAAAAAAGATTGGGTGTTCACTAAGTCTAACTTAGGCCGGCAGTTTCGTCATGATATAATAAATAGGACTAGGTAAGGCATAGGGCATAGGGCTTACAACCTAAATAGGCTCAGGACATAGGGCCTATAACCAAAATAGGCTTAGGGCTTATAGCCTAAATGGTAAAACTTTACTATCCAGAGTACTAACTAACCTAACCTAATTTAACATATTACAAAGCTGTTATGGACACTCTCTCTGAATTGTGTCTGAATACGCGTAGTAAAGATTTGAGGCCTAAATAGGCCTAGGGCTAGTACCAGACATTTTTAATTGTGTGAAACAGGTTAGGGCCACAGACTGCATAAACTGCAAAATTTTCATTCAATGATCCTGTTTTTGAGAGAAAAATTTCTAAATTGCAAAACTCTCGTGCAGTATGAAAAATTCTAGCACATAAATTAATATTTAAAAATCTCATGTTAATGTGCTTTGGAAAAGAAATTCTTGTGTTAATTTTAGTTAAAATTTTCGGCAAAATTCCAAAATGCAGATGCAATTCATAGACACTCATAATAGCTTAGTAATAGTATATGTTAGATTAGGCTACGCTAGGTTAGGTTAGGTAGACTAGATTGGTTAGGTTAGGTTAGGTTAGGTTAGTAATTATGGACTCTGTTTCCGAACTTTGTCTGAATTCAGAAATTTTACCAAACTTTCGCCCGTTAGCCGCGAGAGTATTATATATAAAAAAAAATCCTCGTGTGATGGGTAAAAATTCACATAGATATTGCGAGTCTGGCCTTGGCCTCATCTTCCATAGTAGTCTTAGCCTTATATTCACGTCTAGACCGAGTTTAAAATGTAATTTAGTAGCTATTGGTTGGGCCCATTCAAGAAATAAGGCAAATGAAATGATAGGTATTATTATTAAGATAAATGTTAGATAAAAAGTCAGGAATCCATCTGAGATTTGTATAATTTTCTGTTAGGCCTCACCTAACATACTGCATTCAAGCTTGGTCACGTCACCAAAGGCAGGATATTGTTTGAGAGGAGATATGTTACAGTTTTTCAAAAGGCAGATAGCTGGTGAGGGAAGCTATATTTATGGGATCTCTTTGCGAGAGACCCGTTGCCCACGTCGGGCTAAAATCATGAAAAAGAAAACTATGGTATTTGTCATTTACCATTACTTATTCGGACTATAGTGGATTTAATTTTCCCAGAAGAGTTCCTTGTTCCATGCACGGTCTGTGTTTAACATATAATTGTCTCAGGGAACCATTCTGAATTTAGGCAAGATATTGTTTGAGAGGAGATATGTTACAGCTTTTCAAAAGGCAGGATATTGTTTGAGAGGAGATATGTTACAGCTTTTCAAAAGGCAGGATATTGTTTGAGAGGAGATATGTTACAGCTTTTCAAAAGGCAGGATATTGTTTGAGAGGAGATATGTTACAGCTTTTCAAAAGGCAGGATATTGTTTGAGAGGAGATATGTTACAGCTTTTCAAAAGGCAGGATATTGTTTGGGAGGAGATATGTTACAGCTTTTCAAAATGTGTTCAGGCTTGGACAATTAAGGTAGATGGCAGAACAACTCGAAGGCATAATAAGAAATTTATAAAACAGTCTTGTAGACTGGATCTACAAAAATACTTTTTAGTCATGGAATAGTAGCCAGTAGGTTTTTGGAACAACTTGTAATATGATGGGGTAAATACCAGCACCGTAGTTAGTTTTTAGAAAAAATTGCCAATTTCATGAATGAAACAGACTGTTTAAATAACTGCCCTGCGAATTCAAATTTTTTGCGAGTTGTTTCAATAAAAATAGGTGATTCTTGGCCAGTGGTTCTCAAACTGAGGTACGGCGTGCCCCCAATGGTACGCGAGGGAATCTTAAGGGGTACGCGAAGGGGTCCTGAAAATATAACCCTTTTAATTTTATATGCGATTAACAAACGGCCACAATTCACACGGTTGCAAAGAAAGTAAAAATCCTCTATCTCTCGAAAATCCAGAAAATCCGTGAAAAAATTCAAGGGGTACAGAAGAAGAAAAAGTTTGAGAACTGCTGTTCTAGGCAATAAAGGCATGCTCTTTTCAGTTGTATATTTAGTTTTTTCCTATCACATCTAGATATTCCACAATCACACGTAACGTATAGATAAGAAAATGTTACCAATTGGATAAGAGAACAGACGAATCATAAGTTATTCAATTCAAACATTTTACAGTAGTAATGCATGCCCAGAAACACATATTATACACACACACACACATACTCACATTATTACTACATATATACACTAATATATATATAATACATGTAGATACGGATTTAAGTAAGATACAATATATTTATATATAAAAATTGTGAATGACTGAATCGACCATTCATCAACAGTAACGCATTGAATTTATTAGAGCAGTCAGTAGCTAAAAAAACTTCCTTTTCGTCGATTTTCTCTGATGTACTGATTTCGGTACATCTCTCTTTAGACTCCAGCAATAGTCTGCCATCATTCGAACATCCTATCTTCCCTGATACCTCAATTTCATTTCTGAAATATTCTGGTGGAATCTTTCTCCCTGTTCCTCGCTTACCGCGACTAAGTTTTCAGGAAAAATTCAAGACAAGAGTCTAAGAACACTCGTGTTACATCCGAGCAAACGATATTTTCGGATCATGTCTTTAACTGTTTCTTTGTAGTCATCGGATTTCCTGTTACCAAGGAAGTTGTTCACAATAGCCTTAAAAGTTAGCCAAGCATCTTTTTCATGACCTGTCAATGCATCTTCAAATGCTGGATCGCTTAAGAGTTGCTTTATTTGAGGACCGACGAACACTCCTTCCTTCGATTGTGCGACAATTGAGCGAGGGAAATTGAGCGAGTACAAATTGAGCTACTTGACGCATTGAGCGATTAGGCAAACTGAACGAGCGAGCTACTGAGAAAACTAAGCGACTTGACGTGACACAAATGACATTTAAATTTACTGACATGGAATGTTCAGGTTTGGCGAAGAATTCACTGAAATTGACTGATTCATCGTAATTATTTAGAGTAAAACACCGACGTACTCTTGCCATCAATATACTACTCACACTGAGGCTGTGACGTAAAATCAGAGTGAAATGAGACGGATTCGAGAATTTGGAATGATTTCCAGTGTATTTATAGCAAGACAAACAAGTTAAATGCCGCTTAAATGGCCGCTACGCAATAGGGATGTCCAATTAATGTTTTTTTTTAAATGGCAAATTAAATGTATAAATGATTTCCGGTCGGCCATGTTGTTGCTCCAGAGCGATCGCAGGGTGATACTAAGCCTGCAATGGACATCGTAGTTTGCGGACAAAAAAGTTTTTTCATTCAAAAGTCTACAGCGGGGAGCTCTACGGGGATCTGCCCCCCCGTACCCACCCCCGAGACCTAAATAATACAGCAAATAATGTTTAACATTCCATAGCTCACCAAGCTATGAGGAAGATCTTTCCTCAGGTGAAAAGCAGGAAGTCGGGGAAAGAAATACGAACAAGTAAACGTTCGCTTGCAACGTCTGATCGAAAAAAATTCTCAACTTTCTGCGTAATGTTTTCTACAATCTGGAATTACATATAAAATTCACTGCTTAACTTATATTTTTAAATCTGTTTTGAATAAATATACATTTTAATTAACTAAGCTGTTTTAAATAAATATTTTTTACAAAGTGAATGTTTATTATTTTTGCATCAGTTTGCGCACAGTTTGCACTCGCTCAATTTGTACTCGCTCAATAGGTCTAATCGCTCAATGCCGTCAAGTCGCTCAATCTGTACTCGCTCAATTTCCATCGCTCAACGTGCACTCGCTCAATGTGTATTCGCTAAATTGATGCAGTCCCCCTTCCTTCAGCTTGACATGACTAATTTGAGGGAATTTTTTACATAAAAATTGGTACTGGTATGCGGATCCTTCTTTGTTGAGATCTTTGACGAAATTTTTCATTAATCCAAGCTTCATGTGGAGTGGAGGTAACAGTATCTTGTTACGACCTACCAGTGGATTAGCAATGATGTTTGTTTGTCCTGGAGTAATCTGTTTTCTCTGAGGCCATTCTTTCCTCACATAGTGTTCCTCCCTCTCTCTCTGCTATTCCACAGACATAAAAAGTATGGGTATTTTGCAAAGCTGGGCACTTGCGGTTTTTTTTGCGGTACTGCGGTACTGCGGTACTACCGCACTACCAAACCGGTACCGCATAACGCAGTACCGCAAAGGATCGCTGAAAGTACAGGCTGTACTTTCAGCGATCCTTTGCGGTACTGCGTTATGCGGTACCGGTTTGGTAGTGCGGTAGTACCGCAGTACCGCAGTACCGCAAAAAAAAACGCAAGTGCCCAGCTTTGGTATTTTGTAAAGCCAGCCTGTTGGCCTAAAAGAAGGCCGATCACCTTAAGAACACCACAAACAAACCATTTGTGTTCTTCATAGTTTATCTTGTTTAAAAGAAATGAAAGATTTCCACGAGTCTCTTTCAAATGAACTGAATGCCCTATAGGCAGAGAGGCAACTTTGTTTCCATTATGCAGTAAGACAGCTTTCAAACTTCAATTTGAGGAATCAATAAATAGGCACCATTCACATGGTTGGTAGTCTTTGCCCATCGCCTTTACCAGACCTACTATATCATTGCAGTATACCAGTGATCCTTCAGTCGAGAAAAAATTGATGAAATCTTTTTTGCGATGTCTGTACCAGTAGAATGTTGTCGAAGGAGCGAGTAGATTCTATTCTTTGAGCTTCTTCAGTCCTGAATTTTTAGATTCCGAGTTATGCAATATCATGAATATTGGTACTAAATTACGTTATCCTATTTCATTTTTAGATAACTGCTTTAGGAAAGCCAAGAATAGGTATTATAATAATGTAACTGTAAAGGAATTTGAATGTAAAAATATCCTTAGCCTCCCTTACCATGTTAATTTTCAATATTTTCCGACTTTACTTAAAGCAATTGGCATCAGTGTAGTCTTTAAGTATAATAATACTGTTAAATCACCCCTAATAAAGAATAGCCCGGATAATGTGGATGTACAAAATGTTACTCAGTGTATATAGGCCAAACGGGTAAAACGTTAGATATTAGGGATCAAATGTAGAATTCGGACCCCAGCCTTCTTTAGTTAGCTTTATAAGGCTAACTAACGAAAATATCATGACCTAACTTAACCAATCGTCAAGGGCGTACAGTTAACTTAACGATTGGTTAGGTTAGGTCGTGATATTTTCGTTAGTTAACCTTATAAAGCTAACTAAAGAAGGCTGGGGTCCGAATTCTACATTTGATCCGATATTAGGGTAAAACAGCATAAATATGCGTGTAGAACAGCAAATAATTCTAATGCATTGTTTAACCATATGTACAGATGTAATCATAGCATCAAGTGGGATAGTTCTAAAGCGCTCGTTAAAAACAGATATATAAGTGAAAGAAATATTCTAGAATGTGCATTTATCTATTTTAAAAATAATTTCAATAACAGTACGGGAATGTATAAAATTGACAATATCCTGTTTAAATTCCTTCTGCCTCTCATTAAGTCTTGTTATTTATGTGCTAATCTTTTTTGTTTCCGTTCCACTGTATATATTTTGGGCATTTCGCCTGCTCCCTTCATTCCCTGACGAGGTGTACTTCTGAATATTGAAAGAACTTGGAATCATTTTTCTTTTTCCTCGTGGATTTACATCAAATATATATATATATATATATATATATATATATATATATATATATATACACTGTAACTTGGTAAAATCCGAAAATAGTTTGACAGAACCCATTATTATTAAACAAACATAACTTAGCGTATTACTAAATTATTATAAACTCTTGTCTCTGAACTACGTCTGGGTCCTGGAGCTATGCCTGTAACTTATATGGATGTTAATGTATGTTATTCATTCATTAACGAAGAAATACTGTGTATCGGTTTAAGAGTGTGTAATTCTGTTATGGTACCTTACCACATTATACAACGTTCTTTAGTGTTAGAACTTAATTTAATTTTGGCATCGCAATGAAGTGATAAAATTATAAAATTTAATAAAGTATTTAACTTTTAAGCCAATTTTATCTGTTAGTGATACTTTAGGAATGCATAATTAATGTATCATGTTTATTGTCGAGTTTTCCTAACTTTGATGGTAAAAAAAAAACATGCAGGGACATATAAATAACTTTTTTTTATAATTTTCTCTTTCTACCCTGATTTGGGACATTGCTTGTTACACTAAGTTGAACAATAATCCTAACGCTGCATTCAGGCAAAAATTTTATTTTCACTTAAACAACATATATTATTTTTAAGGTTCTGTGGTTCTTGTATTATATTGGGGCATTCCAGGACAAAGCCACCAATCTGAAACTTTTTTATGCAGGAAAGAGGAGCCAAGGACGAATAGCCGCAAAAACGTGCCCCCCCCCATAGAAGAAGAGCCGAAATCAAGGTCCAGGGTTTTTGATATGCCTGGACACTGCATTTGAAAGATTGGAAGTTATAGACAGGGATAAAGATGGATTGAGGAAGATTGTTCTAGAGTTCACCGGTTGAGTAGATGAAAGACTGAAAATATCGATTAACCCTTGCGTTAGAGAGTTCGACAGAAAAAAATTAAGAATGTGTAGAAAGTCTGGTGCTGCGTGCTTTCCTTAAAGGAGGAGGCATGCAGTTGGAGAGTTCAGAAGAGCAGTGTTCGTTATAATGCCGATAGTAAAGAGAGAGTGAGGCAACATTACGGCGAAAAGGGAGTGATTGAAGTCAGTGAAGTAAGAGGCGGGGAATTGATGAGACAAAAAGCCTTTGATTCCACCCGGTCAAGTACGGCTGTGTGGGTTGAGCCACCCTACACATGAGAAGCGTACTCCATACAGGAGCGGACAAGACCCCTGTACATAGAAAGCAACTTAGTGGGAGTGAAGAAACCGCGGACCCGGTACAGCATACCTAACCTCTAAGAAGCTGTTTCGGAAAAAGAGTATATGTGATCTTTCCAAGAAAGATCACGAGAAAAGTAAACGCCAAGAATGTTAAGAAAAGAGGAAGGATTGAGTTGTGTATTGTTGAAGGTAAAAGGACAGTCGTGTGGAAGATTGTTACAAGTAGACAGATGGAGGAACTGAGTTTCTGAGGCATTGAAAGCCACAAGGTTTTCTCTGCCCCAATCAGAGATAGCACAAAGATCAGAGGTCAGGTGTACCATAGCCGTTGTACGCGAAGCATGGAGACTGTGGAAAGGGGAGCTTTTTGAAGCGGGTGGAGAAATGAAGAGTGGAATCATCGGCATAGGAGTGAATAGAACAGCAAGTACGACTTAATAGACCATTGATAAATAAAAGGAAAAGAGTGGGTGACAAGACCGAACCCTGAAAAACACCACTGTTAATAGCTTTAGGAGAAGAACCGTGGCCATCTACAACCGTAGCTATAGATCGGCCAGAAAGGAAATTAAAGATGAAGGCACAGATGGAAGGATAGAAACCGAAGGAAGGCAGTTTGGAAATTAAAGATTTGTGCCAGACTCTTCCAAAAGCTTTTGATATGTCAAGCGCAATAAGAAAAGTTTCACCGAAATCTCGAAAGGAGGATGACCAAGAGTCAGAGAGATATGCTCTGAAAGAAGATTGTGAGAAGAAAGGTTTTTAAGAATCTTCCTATTAAGGATAGATTAAAAAACTTTAGAAAGGCAAGAAATCAAAGCATTTGAACGATAGTTGGAGGGTTGAGAGCGGTCACCTTTCGTTGGGATAGGCTGAATGAAAGCGAACTTTCAGCAGGAAGGAAAAGTACCAGATGAAAGAGAAAGACGAAAGAGTTTGCATTGGCAGGGTGTCAGCACTGAAGCACAGTTCTTAAGAATAACAGAAAGAACAAAATCAGAATCATACGCCTTCCTAGAGTCAGACCTCTCTTTGGGAGAGATTCTAATTTCAGATTTAATAAAGTAAGAGGGAGGAGGAGATGGAGGAACAGCACCGGAATCGTCCAGGGTTGAGTTGGAGGCAAAAGTTTGAGCGAGGAGTTCAGCTTTGCCAGGAGAAGAGACAGCAAATGAGCCGTCAGAATGGAAAAGAGGAGGGAAAGAAGAGGAAGTAAAGTTGTTGGAGAGGTTCTTAGCTAGATGCCAGAAACAGCAAGAAGAATTAGAAATGGATAGGTTTTCACATTTTTGTCGGATGAAGGAATTTTTGGCAAGTAGAAGAGCAGATTTCACGATTCCGGGCAGAAATATAAGCTGAGTGAGAGTCAGGAGTTGGATTGCGACGGTACCATCTAAAAGATTGCTCTCTGTTGCAGATAGCATTAGAACAAGTAAAGAGATTACTATGGAATGTACAGTTGTACACCTCCATCCTCAAGAGAATCACCTCCGTAATGAGCTCAGCACACTCGGAAGTCCCCCGGCCACGGAAGCAGTAATTACTCCATGGGAAATCACAGAAGTACTGCCAAAAGGTATCCCAATCAGCGGCGCCAAAGTGCCAAATGCGCCTCGTCTTGGGAGGATCCAAGGACTGGATTGGAGCGATAGGACAAGAAACAGATTTAAGATTGTGGTTGGAGGAGCCCAACGGAGGAAAACGTTTGCAGAGTGAGAAGAAGGATGAACAAATCCAGAATGTTGGGCCTATCTTCAAGGTGATCGAGAACACGAGTAGGCTGCTGTGCAATCTGCTCTAGGTCATACAGGATAGAAAAGTTATAAGCTAGTTCACCAGGGATGTTAGTGAAATGAAAGGAAAGCCAAAGGTGGTGGTGAACATTGAAATCTCCTAAAATGGAGATTTCAGCAAAGCGAGAGCGGAATAGAATTTATTCTACTTTGCAAGTGAGGTAGTCAAAGAATTTAGATAGTCAGTAGAATTAGGAGAAAGGTAGACAGCGCAGATGTTTTTAGTTTGAGATTGGCAGGTAAGCTGTAGCCAGAGGGTATAGAATTCGAAGGATTCGAGTTCGGGAATATGAGAACAAGTTAGGTCGACGTACATACTGTATACGCAACATCCACCTTTGGAGTGAAATTGATTATAGAGAAAGTAAGACGGGTACAGAAAAGGGGTTGTTGTCAGTTGTCCCAGACACCTGAGTTTCAGTGAGCAAGAGAAGGTGAGTTTTTGAGGAGAGGTGGTGTTCAACAGATTGAACATTTGAGGAAAGGCCATGAATATTGCAAAAATTCATGAAAAGTGGATCAGGCAGAAACATAGAACATCTCGAATGGGTGGTAGCAGATCTATCCCCGTTGCCTGGGCCTGCTTTCCTGGTATCGGCAGCGGGGGAGCCAGAAGTGCGACATTTATGGTCCCCTCCCCAGGGACTCCGAGGCTCTTGAAGTTGTTGCCATTTAACCCTACTTTTTTCAAATATATTAAAATCTTGTATACATGGTTGATTTCGGCTCTGAATTCATTCCTGCAAATTTTAGCTCAATCAGACCACTGAGTCAAAAGATATGGCAGAGGACATTTTAAGGTCACGGTTTGAATTCTATCTTTTTGAAGCCTCATAGCTTAGGTCTTAAAAGTGATAGACCTATCAAACTATATATATTTGGAATCGGCAAAACTTAAGGTGCAGGTTTTGTATTTTTGGGTCAAGAAATGAAAATTTGACCTGTTCACCTAATTTAGAAGTCGCCAAATGACCTCTAGGGTATCATTGGATGACAACATTTTTTACTTAATAAAAAATGAAGATTGATCTTTTTTCTACGAGGAACAACAAATATACCTTTGTGTATTATGTGCATTTTGCAACAATAAGGTCTCAAACAATGACTATTCAATCATTTATTTGCATTAATTGGCATATTTAAGGAGAAAATTTCTTGTTTAACTTATAACATTGTGTTTGAACTAAATAATTAGTTACTTGTTTTGTTATAGGCCGGTTTGCCACTATTTTCTTTAAGAAAAATGGTGCGAAATCCTAAATATTGTGCTGACCCCATAAATAAACATAAAAAAATTACAAAACATATTCGCAATGTCAATGATAAACTTGTTGCTGGAAAACTAAAAAAGGAATCAGTGTGTGTGAATTGCTGGAAAATGATCTCGAGTAATCCTGAACAAGAACATGCAGACCAAATTTCTGGAGAGAGCAACCTTTTAGAAATGGAGTCAGTGTCTGCCCATGATGGCAGCGAGTCTATAGCTATTACAGGCAGTGCCGGATTTAGTCGCAAGCTAAGTAAGCTACAGCTTAGGGCCTTACACAGTGAGGGGCCTCTTTGCGTTTTTTTTTTTTTATCAAACCTAACTTATGCCCGGTGGTCAACTGGCTGGGGCTAACCAGGGGCTCCCTCCAAGATAAATAGTATTTTAAATATAGTGTATATCAAGACACTGGCACCGAATATGGGGGCCCTTTGGTATGAGTGGTCAGTACAAAAACTGACCCGTTTAAAAGTTTTGCTGAAACTAACTCGTATGATCGCGGTACACAAAATACACCAGTAGGGGAAGGTGGGGCAACTCGGGATCCGTAAGGAAATCACAGTGTTGTAGGCATATAGGACAAGTATTTGGACCTAGTTTTTGGGATGGCCATGGGCAACCCCTTGTCGCCCCTCCTCTCCAATATTTATATGGAGTTTTTCGAAATTACTTACATTCCGAGAATCCTGGGGGTTGGCATCCCATGGTTGCGGTACGTCGACGATATTTTGTGTATCTGGCCCATGAATCGTGACCTGGATGACTTCCTCCTTCAGTTAAATGATCAAGTCCCCTCCATTAAGTTTACTTTAGAAGTGGAACAAGACAACTCAATCCCGTTTTTGGATGTGCGTGTACATAGGGAAAGTCCAGGTTTTAAGTTTAGTATCTATCGGAAAACGACAAACAATTTGTCCTACGTACACTTTTACTCGGGACATGACACCACCAGTCACCACTAAGAAGGCCATTTTTTCTTCAGTGTTTCTCCGCGCCCTTCGGATCGCCAGTCCGGAATACATCGATGCCGAATTGAAAAAAATCAACGGTATTGGAAGAGATCTGTGTTACCCACCTGCGTTTATGGAAGCTTGCCTCAACAAGGCAAAACGAACCTTCTATCTTGTGAATAATAACACTCGTACTTTGTCAAAGAATATTTTAGTACTTCCATTTTTCCCGAACTTTTTAGGCATTGCTAATGTACTTAAACTTTTGGATATTAATGTAGTATTTTCATATAACAATATTGTGAAAAATAACATAGTAAAAAATAGCCCCACCAATAATTCAGGCATTATCTATAAAATTGGTTGTAAACAATGTGATTCCTTTTATATAGGTCAGACGGGAAAGGATTTTCACACACGTGTAAAACAGCATCAATATTCAGTTAGAACGGGACAGTCGTCCAGTGCCCTTTTTGTCCATTTGTCAGAGTTATCCCACTGTATTGATTGGAATAATGCTTCAGTTTTGTTTCACTCTAGCAACATTGTTAATAGAAATATTCTTGAGTCTACCATTATCCAACTTACAAATAACTTCAACATAAGCCAAAGTCTTTTTCAACTCGATCCCGTTGTTTTGAATTCGTTCAGAACGGATTTAGACAAGAAGGGTAGAGTGGTAAACCTTTGGTAAACTTGTATGCTTCTCTAATAACTTTTATTTTTCAATTTATTTTTATATATATTGGACTTAGACAAGAAGGGCAGAGTGCTAAAACCTGGGCAGATTTCCAGTATAAATTTGTATGCTCCTCTTACAAGTTTTATTTTTATTCTTCAATTTATTATTTTTTTAATTAACTATAACATTGGTTGGAAACAATTCATTTGATCTTGTGTTGGATTCGGGTAAAGTGCTAAAATCGGTAGTTTTTCCTTAGAAATTTGTATGCTCCTCCCACAATCCTTTAATTTTTTATTGTATATAATATATATATATATAATATATATATATAATATATATATATATATACAGGGTGTCCCATAAGTCCGGCATCATAGGAGAAATTAATATTTTTCTATTTCTACAAACCATAATTTATGCTCGGGATGCCAATTTCCCGTCCACCATTCTGTTCAGTGACGAGGCTGTTTTTTATGGAAATGGTGAGGTAAATCGACAGAACACCCGCTACTGGTCTCAAAACAACCCTCACTGGTATACCTCTTCAAAGGAACAAGATGCATCTCGGGTGATGGTATGGTGTGGCATTTGGAAGGATCGCATCATAGGCCCCCCTCTTTTTCGATGAACATGTCACTGGAGGCACCTACCTACGTATGCTCAAGGAAGAAGCATTTCCCAGTGTCTTGAACGAAGAAGGAAATTTCCCAACGTGGTTCCAGCAAGACGGCGCTCCTGCACATTACAGCACCCAAGTAAGGGAATACCTGTACCAACAATTTCCTGGTCATTGGATAGGACGTCGAGGGCCTGTGGAATGGCCAGCTAGAAGCCCGGATCTCACGCCACTAGATTTTTATCTCTGGGGCCACTTGAAAGCGCTGGTATACGCAGAGAAAATTAGGAGTGTTGAACATTTGCGGCAGCGCATTATTGGGGCAGGTAACACCATTACTCCTGATATCATTCACCTTGTGCTTGCTGACTGGGTATCACGTCTGAATTTGTGTATTGAAAACAATGGTGGACATATTGAGCACGTTCTGTAAATAAAAGCTTTTGTTTTGCCTTTTTTTATTATTTTTCCTATGATGCCGGACTTATGGGACACCCTGTATATAGCAGCATTGATGATATTCATTTCGATAAAATATTTTTATAATTAGAATAATTATCTCGTTTTACTGAAAAACGTGAAATATAGTGTTCCAAATTATTAAGCAAGTATTCCATTTCCAGATATAAATGGTGAAAATGGGTAAGAAGAAGGATTTTACCCCAACTGAGAAAAGAAAACTAGTCAGGCTACTCACTGAAAATATAAAATCTATTGAAATTGCGAAGCAGCTATGCAGGAATCATCGAACTGTAAAGAAGTTTGTAGCGGAGGGTACCAAACCGAGGCAGCGAAGTGATAAAGGAGCTATAAGAAAAGTGACAAGGCGGCAGATATCTGTAATCAAGCGCAAAGTTGCAAAGCATCCATTGTCTTCAAGTAAAAAGGTTTTTGAGCAGGCTGGCATACATAATGTACCAAAAACATCTCAATGTAGAATCCTCCAAATAAATGGCAAGACATGTAAACGTACAATTCAACCACTATTAACAACCAGGCACAAGAAGCAGCGTGTTGAATGGGCGCGTCAGTACGTGAAAACAGATTTTAATACTGTATTGTTCACCGATGAATGCAGAGAAACCCTTGATGGACCTGATAGTGGCTGGGTTTGCATTTCTTCAGAAACACGGCAGTCCCTGTGTCTGGCCTTGGCTGAATTTTCTTGTATTTGCGATAGAGCCATAATTACGTGTCCTTCCATAAATTCTAAATCCATTAATAGATTTGTATCCGAACTTGTTCTTGAGTGATTTGTATCTATGACAAAGAATTCATCTGGATTTTCTACTTTCTTCTCGGACTTAGGGGTGCTGAACACGAAGTTAGTGTAAATTGTTCCTTAAGCAGTTCGCTCATTTTTCTGGGTCATTTGTTTATTCGGCCTCCCTATTTTTTATAACGGACCCATGTACTCGTTACATTGGGTGAGCCGTGGCATTTGAGAACACTGGGAAGCCCTTGGTACCATTGTGACTGTTAAATTAAAGATGGGTAGTGTTGCACGAAGGGTGGTATATATATATACAAAGCTGGGCACTTGCGTTTTTTTTTGCGGTACTGCGGTACTGCGTTACTACCGCACTACCAAACCGGTACCGCATAACGCAGTACCGCAAAGGATCGCTGAAAGTACAGCCTGTACTTTCAGCGATCCTTTGCGGTACTGCGTTATGCGGTACCGGTTTGGTAGTGCGGTAGTACCGCAGTACCGCAGTACCGCAAAAAAACCCGCAAGTGCCCAGCTTTGAATTATAATATATATATAATATATAATAAGGTGTCGTTATAATTACTTTCATTTACTTCCTATGAAAATGAATGACGATAAAACTTAGCGTAATTTGAACCTAAAGTTATAATGAATTCAATCAGACTAATTTCTAGGTTTTCTGAAAAGGTTTTAAGCTAATGCACAGTAATATGAACCGTTAAAGTACTCCATAATATTATAAGAAATAGTTAAATAAAAAAATAAAAAAATAGAGTTTCCAACTTTTGATTAATCTCTAAGTTTGTTTATGCAACTTTAACAACTCTCATTTACATAAATATATGACGGGGGCTTTTGTAGTTATATAATATATATATATATATATAATATATATATTATATATATATATATATATATATAATGTACGTATAATATGTATAGATTGTGTATATATATAATAATATGTAAAACCTTGGTTAACCTTGGTTTTGCTTCCGCTCGAATTGTTCATTCTGACGAAGGTCAAGCTTGATGCGCCACCTTGGACCTATAGCTTAATGTGGAATCCGAACCACGACACAACATGGGTCACGGGTAGTACAAAGTTCTCTCCCAGACTCGATCTTACGACCTCCATCCAGTTCAGCAGCTTAGCGTCCTAACCATTAGGCCACTTTGGGTACCCATTTATCTACCAACCTATTTTTAAGGGAAAATGAACAGCGGGGTAAGTTGCGCGCCGCCTGCTTTCATGGGAATCGAACCTGGGGCCGGTGAATTTGTAGTCAGCGATATTAATCACTACACCACTATATATATATATATATATATATATATATATATATGGAGGTCCGGTGCTAGTGTCTCCGAGCAACTGATACAATGAGAAAACAGAAACGGAGATATATATATATATATATATATATATATATATATATATATATATATATTTTTTTTTTAATTGGGGTTGTTTAACCTCCGCAACATCTAAGGTCATATGACGGAGGGGACCTACAGCTTTACGTGGGATCCGAACCACGGGTCGCTACATAACCTGGGCGCAGAGGACGGTCTCCCATCCAACTACTACCCAGACCCAATGTCGCTTAACTTCGCTGATCTCCATATATATATATATATATACACACACAAGAATGTCAACACAGAGTCGGTCAGCCTGTCTGTGTATGTTTGTGAAATTTATCCCGGCAACGCCGGGTACCTCAAAAGGACGTGTGTGTGTTCCAGCCATAACTCCAAAATGGAAGTAGTTACAAACATGAAACTTCACACACATATTGATTAGGTCCCCAGGTTGTGCACCTGAGTGTTAATAAATTAAATAATTGAAATTACTGGGCCCGAAGGCTCCAGCACCGCGATTAAACTACAGAAAAGAACGCAGCCGTGAAAATTTTGATTATTTGGTCAATAAAACTACAGAAAAGAACATAGTCATGAAAATCTTGAGCTTCACATATAATTATTTTTCAGGACGACTTCAAACCGTTTGACCTAGAGCTACCAAATTTGGCACGGGAACCTCTTATGGGATGAAGAATGTCAACACAGAGTCGGTCAGCCTGTCTGTTTGTCTGTTTGTGCGAATAGTTACAGGAAGTGCGTAATGGTTGTTACAGGAAGTTCATGTGGCAATGTTTTTTTTGCAGTTTTTGAAAATCCCAACAACTTTACCATGCCACCAAAGAAACGGGCAAGTTTGGGCAGATCTACATCAGCAGCCAGAAAAAATAAAGAAGCCCGGAAGCTGGGGATCTAATGTGAAATTTATCCCGGGCAATGCCGGGTACCTCAGCTAGTATATATATATAGTGTCTGCAATGAATATAGTGTCTGCAATGAATATATAGAGACATTGGAGCAATCCAAGAATAAGCACCCCAAATCAATTTAGGGTGTTTTTTCTTGGATTGGGGTCGAACGAGGGTGCTTATTCTTGGATTGCTCTAAAATTGAGTTAATTGCTCTAAAATGGTTAATTGAATGCCCGGTTAGGTTAATTGTACGCCCTTAACGATTGGTTAGGTTAAGTCGTGATATTTTCGTTAATTTTAACGAAAATATCACGACTTAACCTAACCAATTGTCAAGAGCGTACAGTTGACCTAACCTGGTATTCAATTAACCCAACCGGATATTCAATAATTTTACCGTAGGTTTCGATAGAGTTATAAATGAGTCTTGAAATGTAAAAACCATTCAGACGTTTGAGGGCAAGATGACAGCATCAACTTTTCAGACTGAACTGTTACCACTATTGGTTGAAGGTCCATTGCCAGTAATAAATTGTTGTAAGGGAAAAAAATTTATTAAAAAAGTGATGCTGTGTGCTAAGTGCGATCAAGCAATGACCTGGACAAAGTTTTCGAGGAATGTTGATGTTAAAATCCTTTAATTTGGATTGAGGTAGAACTGGGGTGCTGTTTCTTGGATTTGGGTTTAAATCACGACTTAACCTAACCAATTGTCAAGAGCGTACAGTTGACCTAACCTGGTATTCAATTAACCCAACCGGATATTCAATAATTTTACCGTATGTTTCGATAGAGTTATAAATGAGTCTTGAAATGTAAAAACCATTCAGACGTTTGAAGGCAAGATGACAGCATCAACTTTTCAGACTGAACTGTTACCATTATTGGTTGAAGATCCAAACTGTTTCCAGCTCAGGAACCATTGCAGAATAACATATCCAAAATCCGACAAAATTGGATCCCGGGAACACCCCCAAAAATGAAATTCAAAATGGCGGACTGGCAGTTTCCTACGAAATACAATAAATTTTAATTTCGCTTTGTAGAGAGAGTTATGACGTTTTTCTTGATCAGTAAAATGTTTTAAAACACATTTTCGTTTCTAAATTAACCTATATGACACTAAAAATTGTATTAGGCGGCTAGTATTAAACTATGACGTCACGTAATGTAAATAAAATATACTGTATGGAGTGTATGTGAGAATGGACATTGCTACATCTTTATAAACTTATATTATATACAACTCTTTAATTCCTACTACCCACTATCAAATCTGCGTATTTGTGCTTGTCATTTTCTTTAAAACTGTTATTATGTACTCCTTTTAAATACTGCAACACAGTTTATTAATTTGTGTTTTCTGTTTCAGACTGACTCGGTGTACGGCTGACTCGGTGTGCGTCCGCCTTCAAGAATGCAGACCCCTGAAGAATTGTGCGTGATTTGTAAGGAGAAATTGGACAGCGGACAGGAAGTGGTTCACATCTCGCAAAAAGGAGCAGATGGTATAAATGCATCCAGCCGCAGCCGTGGAAGCGATGTTGTTGCAACAGCTGGAATAAGTGTTCACGTTGTATGTAGGAAAAGGTTTACGGATAAAAAGACCATTGAAATAAAGAAGCGACAGACCGCAGCCGAGGCAATACCAAGGAAAAGTGCTCGTTTTCATGAATACGCATTTTCCAGTGCTACTCACTGTTTGTTTTGTGATACCTTTGTGGACTTTTTTTCCAAACACAAACCAAAATCAGAGCATGTCAAAATAAGAACTACAGAGTTCTCCGAAACCATAAAAAGGTGCTGTGAAAGCCGCTGCGATGAATGGTCGTTTAATGTAAAAGGCCGTCTGGAGTATTATCTTCGTGATCTTCCTGCTGCAGATTGTGTCTACCATCACACCTGCAGCGTAAATTTTCGAAGTGGAAAAAACATTCCTCGCGCATACTCCTCCGACGATCATGATTCGAAGAAAGGGAGACCAACTAATGAAGAGCAACACCAAGCATTCCTTCAGACCTGTGCTTACCTGGAAGAGAATGATGATGAACAACTGTTGATTGGAGACCTAATTTCCAAAATGGAGGAATATCTTCAAGGAAGTCAGAGCTCTGTCTACGAACGCAGGCACATGAAGAGAAAGCTTTTAGAACGTTACGGAGACAAGATCATAATATCAGGTGAAAGTGGGAAGGCAGATGTAGTAACACTACGAGAGACAGCTAATGAAATTCTTATAGATTATCACAAAAAGTCGAAAGAATGTGATATAGATATAGAGCTACAGAAGATTTACCTAGTAGAAGCTGCTGCAAAAATAATCAGAAGTGATATCAAGTCTGTCGACTCGCCTAGAAAAGATGTGTATCCATCTCCAAATGACATCACTGCAGAAAGTGCTCTTGATTACATTCCCAACAGTCTGAAATTGCTATTATCAAAAGCATTTGCGGGACAGGATGCTTCAAGAAAAATAGGTGCAATTGGGCAGAGCATTATGCAAGCAACCCGTCCTAGAGGATTACTATGTCCACTACAGATCGGTTTGTCGGTTCAGCTACACCACAACTTTAGGTCAAGGTACCTTATTGACGTTCTCCATCAGCTGGGTTACTGTTCGTCGTATGCAGAAGTAACAAGATTCGAAAGAAACGCGGCGCTGGCAAGTGGGTCTGGCTCTTTTACTGTTGATGAAAACACTGCAGTCCTTCTAGCAGCAGATAACGTCGATCATGATGTCTGCACTTTGGATGGGAAGAATACCTTTCATGGAATGGGTATGATTGCCGCAATAACTCCGAAGATCAAGATCCACCCTTCTATTCACAGGCGTAATGTTGGTGACAATGACATTAAGAAGATTGCAACCGTTGACATTAGGGAATATAGACACGCGAGAAGCATGTTGAGGGACATCTCATTCCGCGAACTTCCAGTACCCACTGCCACCATAAGTCGACTTAGTCTTCTCTGGCAGATATCTTCAGCAGAAAGATCAGGTCCAAGTTGGTCCGGAACAATGCAGGCAATTCACGGTGGATCAAGTGTCTCACATCCAGGTGTGGCGTCGATCACGTTCCTTCCCATCATAGATATGTCGCCAACTGACATGACCTGCATATTTTCGACATTACTATATTTGAGCAAGATAGCACGCGATCAAAAAGTCCCATGCATTATTACCTTTGATCAGCCTTTGTTCTGGAAAGCTTCCCAAATCATCAATGAACAGAGAGACCTGCAGGACATTGTTTTAATGCTGGGATCATTTCACACTCTGATGAATCTTTTGGGAGCAGTCGGTACTCTTATGAATGGTTCAGGATTGTCTGAAGTACTTCAAGAAATATACGGACCAAATGCCGTGCAACACATGATGTCTGGAAAAGCTGTTTCAAGAGCGATACGTGGTCATATGATAGTAGATGCAGCTCTTAGTACCTTACTAGTCGCAGACGTTTTCCCTCGTAATGAAGATGGAACTCCTCATGACCTCCATAAGGAAGCTTGTGACCTGCTCGACGATGTTATGACCGCCAAACAATCAGTTGAGGATGTGGAATCTTCGAATGCATTGTCTCAGATTGCTACCACTTTGGATGCGAAGAAAACTGACCTACAATCTACTTCGCAAACAAGTCAACTCTGGTTGGAATATCAGCGAATGATCAACATTGCACGTTCCTTGATAACAGCAGACAGAACCGGCTCGTGGGATTTGCACTTGCAAGCTATGCTGGAGACCATCCCCATAATTGCAGCAGCCGGACATCACAATTACCTGAAATCGATATACCTGTACCTGCAGAAAATGTTAAGTTTGCCTTCTGAAAATCCAGCCGTTAACAAAATGTTCCAGGAAGGTAAGTTTGTGGTAAGAAGAAGCGACAGATTATGGGCCGGACTCGGCACAGACCTGGTGATAGAACAAGTACTAATGCGTTCCCTGAAAAGCAGAGGCGGACTGACACGCGGAAGTGGATTTACAGACTCCAAAGGACAACGTGGCTCTTTTCTATGCCTCTGTGTTCCACTTATAACTTAGCAATGCAGGAATACACCAGAGTTTTGTTGGAAAGTAGTGAACAGCACAAGGAAATGAGGGGAAGTAGACAAATCAGGGACAGTAATGACATGAAGAAAGTACTTGAACGTCTGGAATCCTTATCCCCATTCCATTCTACCTCGGGTCTCTGCAACATTGTAACAGGGCTAACTGCTGATCCTGGAGTTAACGTTCATCAATTGCATTCAATCGGTACGAACATTGTAGTAAAAATGATTGGGAAACAAGCCTTTACATATTCTGCAAAAAGATCTGACAAAGTGAAAACACTAGGATCTGCTTCTGCCGTTGTGATCACTGATGCTTCAGATATAGAAGTAGATCCTTCACTACTGTTTCAGAGAATGATGACTGTTGCCACTGGCGGAGACATGAATCTTGAAGATGTCATGTGTTACGAACTGTGTGCATATCCTCCTGCATTGTTCGAATCAAGAAGTATCTTGAGGAAACCCGATAAGTCTCAGCTAGCTCATGCAATAATCAAATACACTGACACTTTACGCATGGAAGAAGTTCAAGAAATTCAGTGCACAGACCAGTACGTATTGGATGGTGGATCTCTACTACATCGTGTTTCCTGCCGATTTCACTCTGAAAACATATGGAAAAGCAATCATTGTTTTTGATGGCTACAGCAGCTCTCCTACGATCAAGGACATGACCCACAGAAGACGCAGCACCAAGACAAGCAGAAATGTGAATCTCAGTCCAAGCATGAAGTTTGTTGGCCAGAAGGAACACTTCTTGGCTAATGAAAACAACAAGCAAGCATTTATTTCCCTCGTAGGTGAGATGTTGAAGAAGCACGGGTGTACTGTTCACAACGCAGATGGGGATGCTGATGTGGACATCGTTCGTGCAGCAGTTTCCTCATCAGAAAATGCAACTACAACAGTAATAGGGGAAGACACCGACTTGCTGATTCTCCTTCTGTACCATGCCAAGGACAGTGGTTTCAAGTTGTACTATCGCAGCGATATAAGACGGGGACCATCTCCTAATCCTGTGTATGATATTCTCAGCATTCAATCATTGTTAGGCAATGACATCTGCAAGTATCTCCTGTTTGTGCATGCTTTCACGGGCTGTGATAGCACATCCAGAATTTTTTCGATCGGTAAAGCCAAAGCATTCGACACACTGATGAAGGTGGCTGAACTCCGTTCAGTTGCAAATACATTCTGTTCTGATTGTTGCCAACACTCTGACATTGAAGCCACTGGAAGAAAGGCAATGCTTCTGTTGTATGGCTGCAAAACACTTGAATCCACTAACGCACTACGTCATCGAATGTTAGTTGAAAAGGTAGCTACAGCTAAATCTTTTGTTACACCCGAACGTTTGCCACCTACCGATGCGTCCACAAAGTACCACAGCTTTCGCACATACTTTCAAATACTAATCTGGAAGTCTACAGAAGAGAAGATCGATGCAGAACAGTGGGGTTGGTATGTAAAGAATAATTCCTACTACCCTACAGCCTGCGACAAGCCACCAGCTCCAAATTATCTACTTAACATGATCCGCTGCTCCTGCAAGACGAAATGTGATACTTCAAGATGTGGATGCAAGCGTAATGGAATGCCCTGTTCAGCCGCTTGTGGCGAGTGCCAAATCAGTGGTTGCGATAACAACCCAAGTACCGGTAATCTATCCGATGATAGTGATGAAGAGGATTAATTTCTGTATGTTTGTGACCAGGTATCACTTCTTCTGTAATGAACATAACTTGAAACTTGGAAAAAAATAATTGTTGTATTATTGATTATAAAAATCTGTAAAAAGCTATATAACATTATATTTGCGTAATAACTGGTTGTGTTGTATATTGTTGAATTATTTAAAACATTACAACTGAAAGAAAAAGCATCAAATGTATCTCTATAAATAAAAGCGTAAATTATATATATTTTTTTTTTCGTAGGGAACATCCAGTCCGCCATTTTGAATTTCATTTTTGGGGGTGTTCCCGGGGTCCAATTTTGTCGGATTTTGGATATGTTATTCGGCAATGGTTCCTGAGCTGGAAACAGTTTAGAAAGCTTCTGAAGCAATTTTGCCCAGGTCTAACTACAAATTGCCTGGACTACCAGTAATAAATTGTTGTAAGGGAAAAAAATTTATTAAAAAAGTGATGCTGTGTGCTAAGTGCGATCAAGCAATGACCTGGACAAAGTTTTCGAGGAATGTTGATGTTAAAATCCTTTATTTTGGATTGAGGTAGAACTGGGGTGCTGTTTCTTGGATTCGGGTTTAACTGGGGTGCTTTTTCTTGGATTGGGGACTTTGGGGTACTTATTCTTGGATTGTTCCGAGACATTTATGAAGAAAATTTTCGTATTCAACAAAGCTCCACATCTTCCATCAGAGATCATCGTCTTTCCAATAATCATCCATTGTCTTCCACAGTTCGTTTTGTATAATCGACGAATGAAACAATAACACCACCCGAAGAGATCTCTATTTACAAGAATCATTCCATGCAATCGTTCATCTAAAAAATCTCCCAGTGATTACTCATCATCCTATGAATTATGAATGGCTAAATGATTTTCATTCATTTCATTCGAAAACGAATTCAGATCACTCAGCTATATTTAAGATAAAGCCAACCTTCTCAACTATATCGCGCTATAGCACCACATTGTTATCACCTTAAAGCAAACCTTGAAATTCATTTGATCTTTATTATAAGTGTACTGTATATTTCCTTTTTCGCTAATATGTAGTTTTGTGGCCGCTTGGTTTTTGAGAAAGTCGTAAACTCCGCCCATTTCATACGTCTGATATATCAGGATGAATCTCATGCCCGGGTTAGGCATACACAAGGTTAAAAGGTCGTTCTCGGTTGGTTAGTAATTTCCCACGTAATCAGCTTTCCGCCAATCAGGGATATGGGCGTTTCCAAAAATAGACTGCCACGAAACGACATATTTACCTTTTTATTTATACTTTAATAATAGTTTTAATAAAATGTATAGAATCATTCCTGTATGCTGTAATTAGAAATTTAATAATTTCGATTAAATTTAAAACAATAATTTTTAGGTCCAATTAACAGCAATGATGATGGAAACAAAGGATCTTTTCCTTTATAGCACCCCCAATTTCTTCTTTTCAGTTAGTAACAATTTTAACACAGACAAAAAAACGGACGCCCTTGACAGTTGATTAGGTTAAGTCGTGATATTTTCGTTAAAACTAACGAAAATATCACGACTTAACCTAACTAGTCGTCAAGGGCGTACAGTTGACCTAACCGGGCATTCAATTAACCTAACTAGTTGGTTAATTTTTACATTCACGTCTCATTCTAAGTTGAAGGGCGGGATACTTTTGCTACACAGTAAAATATATAAAAATAAAAAGAACACAGTAAAACAATGCGTTCTGCATCAATTTAGCGAATACACATTGAGCGAGTGCACTTTGAGCGAAGGAAATTGAGCGAGTACAAATTGAGCGACTTGACGCATTGAGCGATTAGGCTAACTGAGCGAGTACAAATTGAGCGAGTGCAAACTGAGCGCAAACTGACGCAAAAATAATAAACATTCACTTTGTAAAAAATATTCATTTAAAACAGATATATTTCATTAAAATGTATATTTATTCAAAACATGCAGAAAGTCGAGACTATTTTCATCATTATCACCTTCGATCAGACGTTGCAAGCGAACATTTATTTGTTCGTATTTCTTATAGGGTTAATTCCTATTTAACCGTCGGAAACTCAGTCCGAGTGGGACGTCATCTGGGCCTAGGTTAAGTTAGGGGTACTACTTACCTTTCCGGTTCTCAAATTCATTATGGGGTACCCATGCCCGGTTAGGTTAATTGAATGCCCGGTTAGGTCAACTGTATGCCCTTGACAATTGGTTAAGCTGTGATATTATTTTTGCTTCAGTTTGCGCTCAGTTTTCATTCGCTCAATTTGTACTTGCTCAGTTAGCCTAATTGCTCAATGCGTCAAGTCGCTCAATTTCCCTCGCTCATTTGTCGCACAATCAAAAAATGGGGGTGCCATAAAGGAAAATATCCGAAAAAAATCCTAATCATGTTGTTGTTGCTTGAAAATGTTCCAAACTATGGTATTTGTCATTTACCATTACTTATTCGGACTATAGTGGATTTAATTATCCCAGAAGAGTTCCTTGTTTCATGCACGGTCTGTGTGTATCATACATATATATACATATATATATATATACAGGGTGGTGAAAAAGTCGCGCATCATAGGAATTTTCAGTGTTGACTATAATATATTATTTTTTTCTTTTAGGTAGGGGATGGCTGCGAAATTAACAATAGACGAGAGGGTGAGTTTGGTTTTAATATATGGAATACTAGGTGCAACAAATCGATGAATCGGTAAAGAATTTAAATTCTGTACCGATTCATCGATTTGTTGTACCTGGTATTCCATACATTAAAACCAAGCTCACCCTCTCGTCTATTGTTAATTTCGCAGCCATCCCCTGCCTAAAAGAAAAAACAAATAACATAATCAACACTGAAAATTCCTATGATGCGCGACTTTTGCACCACCCTGTATGTATATATATATATATATATATATATATATATATATATGTGTGTGTGTGTGTGTGTGTGTGTGTGTGTGTGTGTAAAAGTGAACAATGAATAATTCCTACATTCATATAATTCTTATGTTTATTGGTATACTTCGTATATTTATATAATCCTTATATTCTTATTCATATATTCATTTTGACATATAAATTCAAAAATCGTATAACGCTGACACGAGTTTGGATAATTTTTTGATTTGCTTTCTATTTTATAATTGGTGATTTATTTCTTTTTAAACTACTTAATCATTTTTTTAGATTAATAATGTAATCTTGTTCATTCCCTGTATACATCCTCTCTTCGTTGTAAAAGATGAAGTCATGTCCTTGTAGTAATGCCTAGTTAAGAATATTAATTTTTGTTTAATGAAGATAATGTTTAATGTAAATCATTTACTAATAATTATGGAATTACGAAAAAGTATGTTTGTTAGATTTAAATTGTTTAAAATGGGTAGAGTTGGCAATCCTGAACAGAGGCCCACAGAGCAGACTACCCCCACAAGGGAGTCAGTCTTCTAGGCAACGCGTTACGCGTAAGGTTGGCGTCATGTAACGTAAAGTTTAATTAATTGTTTTGTGCCCCTCTCCGACGTGAATTAATATAATAGAAATTCCGTACTCGCATCCCCCTAAATTACTTAAACCATTTTCGGAAGTAAATAAAAGAGTTAAAAAGTGTTAAAAGAGTGTTAATAAACCCCCCCTTTGTTTTGTAACGGCTTTTCATAGGCTCGGCGTGGCTACCATGAATATAATTGTAAAGTAGTGTTGAAATGAGTAGAGAAAGCAAGCGATAAATGAAATAAAGAGCCAATAGAGTAGTAAGTAAATAATGAAGAGAAAATAAATAAAAGGTGTTCACTATATTTGGTGGCTAGCGGTGGTCTAACATCATATTTTGTATGAGGCTTACCCACGTGACTAGTATTTCGATTAAAATTCTTCCAACCCGGTATATTAGCCAATAGCGTTAATGAATATTTTATTTCGATTATTAAAATATCTAAATGCAAAGTTTATCCCGTTTGCAGGCAAATTTCGATTTCCATTCCTTAAAAATTCATTGTGAATGTAATTTCAAAATGGCGCATCGCGTTCGACATCCTTATAGCGTCCTTTACAAACTTCGCGCCTAAAAATTTAATTTTTTCTTTTTTTCGTGGGAGTTCGTTGATTCTGAAATGTTCGTTTGTTCCATTTTTATCGTACGGTTTCGTACTTTTCGTAGTCTAGTGACTCAAAAATTTCTTTTAGTCGTGGTGCAGAGTCGGTAGAAAAATTTGTCTGACTCAATATTGCGAGTCATTATTACGTTAAATTTCGTTCATTAGGTCGGAGAGGACATAGTTTTGAAAATTTATCGTGCTGCCTGAGGACTCAATTTTTCTTTTTTTCGTCTCTTCCACTGTTATGCCTGTTCAGCTTACCTTTGTTTACTTTTTGTGTTTAAACTTTTGGAATTAGTGATAATTGTGATCAGAATAATGATTAATAAATAAATTTTATACGGTCCTGTCAAAATGTTCAGCGAAAATTTGTACCGATTGTAAAACATTTCATGAACATGAAAAATTTTCTGGGTTTCATTAGCAGATTTTTTATTATATTTCGATTGCTTGTATATAATAATAGGATTATTTTTATTGTTTATATAGATTTACGGGCTTTTTGCTTTGCTTCGCTTCGCGCTATATAGGATTAAGTTACATTTTAAGGGACAGTCGAAAAATAATCTTAAACATAATAATTTGTCAGATTAGGCTGGCCGTATAGGATTGTTTAGATTTCAAAATAAGCTAAATTCGTTTAACTGAAATAGAGAAATTGTGAAATTTTCTATAAATTTTTTGTTGGATTTTTTTATATATTCATTAATTATACACTTACATATTAACTTATATATTAGTTATATATATAATTTATATATTTATATACTCATAAATTTGGTAGGTAGGCTGATTATCTATTTTTTTTCTCCGTTCTTTCGTTCATTTCATGACAATTCCGACATATTTTGTAAAATGGCTATTGTATTGTACTAAAGAAAGATTTCTTGTAGGCCTATCGTTAAATATTGTTCGGAGATTAACCGTTACTACGGTATCTGTCTATTGAGTAGTAAATTCTTAGTTATTTAACAAAATTTTAATTGGTTTAACATAAATAATCATATGATTTTTCTTTAATAAGCACAAATGTTATGCATTAAATTCTAAAGTGTGCTTTCCACGCGTAACATTGAATTTATTAATTATAGGCTTAAAAGTGCGGCAATAAATTTTATTTTTATTTCGGCGGCCAATGTTAGTTACGGAACTTACGGTACACATTTTACGAAAGCTGGATATTATTATAATTATTTTTGAATTACAGAAATTGGTGTAGAAATTTTTCATATAGTTTCTTTACGTTTTATAAACGCATTCAATTTTATTTTTATAGGTAGGCCGATTTTTATTTTTCTTTCTTCCAGTTCAATGACAATGGTAAAATTTTATTTGGGATTTAGATTGTATTCTAAAAAGGATGTTTTGATTTGATATTTTAATTTGGGTATTAGAAATGAAACATGTCCTTTTTTTTTTAGTTCGAGCGTTTGCATAGAAAAGATTAAAAAATTATGTCAGGATATAATGTCATTTCATTCGGTTAGGGATATTTGTATAGAGGTTCGCTTGCAAACAAAGCGACCGCTCTCAATTATGCAATGTTTTGTTTTGGTTTACAGTAGATTGCGTGTATTTTTGAGTGCATATTATCTATTCTTATTTAGTATAACTATGCAAATTTGTAGTTTCACTTGGAAACGATAAATTACTGGGATTTTTGTGATTTGCAAACCATACTGGGGTTTCTGTTGAAGGAGAGAGTTGTCTCTCAGATGTAATTTGCGAATTGCGAGTTCAATTCATATGAAATTTAGAGTTTCAAGTTGGAATTACTGTATTAAAATAATTTTTGGTAGTAATATTTAATTTTTTTTACTTTTTAATAACTGTTTTGGAAAATTATTATTGTTGAAACCTTCAGTCGGGGGTTAACTAATGCATTTGAAACATTGGCTCAAGTGTACACTCGGAAATGGAGCCTTCTAGATAGCCAGTAACGTTTTTGTGGCGTCTTTGTGTGCTCCCCCTCAAAGGGCAAGAGGGTTCATGATTGTCAGAGAATGGATGACATGAAGTTTCTGGGGTTCATTTTTGTCTTTTGTATTTAAAAGTATTGATGTGATTTCTGACGATAGTTTGAACAATAATATTTCTTAAATTATACTAACAGTTACTATGTATGGGCGCTTTTATATTTATACTGTACAATTTTGTTTCGTACGTTTTTTGACTTTTTTTTATCTTCTCCGCTGTAACTGCCATAAGTGACCTTATTGGTAGCTAGATTTGATTAAATTTTTGCGAAATTTTGAGATGTGTAATTTTTTTTCTTTCCGTGAATTTGGCCAGAGCAAATGTGTAGTTAGTATTTCGAAGTGAACTGTCGAGAAAATTCGATAAATTAAATATGAAATGATAAGCAGTACAGAAACACGTTTCGAATAAACTTTTTTTTTCAAAATTTCAAAGGCTCGGTTTGGAGGCAACCAAGTTGAATCCGAGTTCCATACAGTGAGTTTAGTCGACCGGATAGGTGATCGATCACCAGTGATGAGAGAGAAGAGAAACCAACTGCGCAGGGACTTGGCGCAGGGTGGTTTCGGAAGAGAAGAGATAGAAGAGAGGAACCGAATGCGCAGGGACTTGGCGCAGGACAGTTTCGGAAGAGAAGAGAAATTTACGTGTGCAGGGTCTTGGCACACGAAAGTTTCGATCGAAGATGGTCTACTGGTATTTTTCGGGCAGTAGCTGGTCACGCTGCTCGAATGCTTCGCTAAATATGTGTTTTAGCACGCGGTAGGCAAGCCACGTGAGCTTGAACGGGTGTCTAAGACTGTACTGTCCATACAGACATACAGTAGGTTCGTTGGGAAACGGCCTACGGAGGAGTGATCGTTTGATTGTTGCCAGTGGAAGAGTCTTTCAGCTGGACGTAGGAAGAGCAGCGTTCACCGACGAAAGTGGAGATGAGACAAGGCGAGTTTCTTCATCGACTTCTAGAATTGCAAATTTCGTCCAATTCCAGCGCGTGGTCCCGCTTTCAGTATATCTCCCCCCCTGATCCTTTTAGAATTGGACGTCTCTCTTGTTTTTTTTTTCTCGCCCTTTGGAGAGAGAGCGGAACCATTATAGCGTGCTGCCCTGTTGCATGTTGATTGATGTAATCCCTTGCATTCTAGCGAAGTGAGCAGGAGAGCTGCGATTGAAAATTATCTAAACAACGTCCAGCAAATTAATGTACTGATTATTATGTAATGAAATTATAAGTGAAAGGGTGCGATTATTGCCCATATTTGTTGTATTTTTCGTGAAGTAGTATGTGCGCTCTTGGTCAGTATTTTATGTAAACTTTTTCTTATTTTTTCTATGTTGCCCTGATAGTAACTGTATAACTATACAATAATTGTTTCAAATGTAAAGCGATCTTTGATGAGAAATCGCTGGAATAGATTGTGAACTTGAGATTTGTGTAGCCACTGTAAGAAAATTTTCCGTTATTTTTTTTTTGGCATGTATAGATTAGTTACAGGTTGTAATTTAATTATTAGTGTGGAATGTTATTTTATGCAAATGTGAAAATTATAAAGGTTTCGGTTTTAATATGATACAAAATATGTGTGGAATTTGTCATTCTAATTATTTCTTGTCTATCAACTTTGAAATTGTTAAAGAAAAAAAAAAAAAATTGCAAAATATATAAATTTGTTGAATAAATTTATTAAAATTGTTAAACGATATTAATAAGTTTTACTAATGGAAAAACTTATTTTCAAGGGGTGATGCGAGTGTAGTAATGCCTAGTTAAGAATATTAATTTTTGTTTAATTAAGATAATGTTTAATGTAAATCATTTACTAATAATTATGGAATTACGAAAAAGTATGTTTGTTAGATTTAAATTGTTTAAAATGGGTAGAGTTGGCAATCCTGAACAGAGGCCCACAGAGCAGACTACCCCCACAAGGGAGTCAGTCTTCTAGGCAACGCGTTACGCGTAAGGTTGGCGTCATGTAACGTAAAGTTTAATTAATTGTTTTGTGCCCCTCTCCGACGTAAATTAATATAATAGAAATTCCGTACTCGCATCCCCCTAAATTACTTAAACCATTTTCGGAAGTAAATAAAAGAGTTAAAAAGTGTTAAAAGAGTGTTAATAAACCCCCCTTTGTTTTGTAACGGCTTTTCATAGGCTCGGCGTGGCTACCATGAATATAATTGTAAAGTAGTGTTGAAATGAGTAGAGAAAGCAAGCGATAAATGAAATAAAGAGCCAATAGAGTAGTAAGTAAATAATGAAGAGAAAATAAATAAAAGGTGTTCATATATCCTGCTTAACGTTTAATTTTGAATCTTAAGCATTTAATTTTTGCTCATGTGCATGTTTGTTTGTAATTCGTGATGGGAAGGCATATTTCAATTTCCATTTTTAGTTAACTCGGCAGATCATGATAACATCAGAGCTGTCAATATGCGGTTTAAAATAAAAATATGGCTTCCTCTTGCTTAGCAGTCTAGACCTTACTGCAGCTAAAATAGTAGTCTAGATCTTGCTACAGCTAAAATATTTGTTTTGTCTTTAAATAATTTGCAAAGTAAATCAGTCTATTGAGAATAAAAAAACAAAAACAGATCAGCATTAAATAATAGTGATGTAAGTACTCAAGTCTCATCCCGTCACAATTCGTGAAAGGAAATCATCCTCTTCTGTTTCGTATCGAACCAACGACTCAGAAGAAATTTCTTTTCTTTGGGCTTTGTGATCTTCAGTCAGTTCGCAAGGAACAAACCGTGAACACACTTTTGAGTATCCCATTTACTGAATTATCGTATTCACACTTTCTTGACTAATTCCTAGCTCCAGTAATAGCTTCTTGTATGTGACGCGCCGATTTGATCGAATGATGCTGTTAGCACGGTGCCCAGTGTGAGATGTCACAGCTGATGCCGGGCGACCGCTGCGTGGCTCATCATAGAGGATGGCTCTCCCTCTCTCCGATGATCTCACACGTTTAGACGAACGTCCAACTGTGCTTCGATCAACAACAGCATCTCCGTAAACGTTTTGTAGACGTTTGTGAATATTTCCAACTGTTTCCTTCTCTGCGGTTATGAACTCGATAACAGCTCTGTTTACGACGCACATCACTGTCAGAGGCCATTTTCGAAACTGCGTTAACCATTGGTTTTATACAAGGGCGTTTAAAAGCGGTTTTACAAGGGGGGGGAGGTTCAAACTGGAAAAATCCCGTTATGTGAAGCGCAGAAAGTTCAAACTTACGGCCCAAAAGACATTTCGGCCCAATGACCTATTATTTAGCTAAGAAAAAAGGGTGGGGCAAAATATATTGAGTACCCCTAGTATATATATATATATATATATATTAGAGTGCAAAAGTCCGAATCGAGGCAGGAATATATTGCTATTGAAATTGTAGCAGATGTTATGGTTTTGAAACTCTCAATATAAAATTATGTAGAATCATAAATATAAATTCCCTTTAAACTTTCAGATCCTACAGAAATTAAGCGAAGATGATCCCGACCGGCGGATGGAATTTTGTGAATGGGATACGGAACAATATGCTCGGGATGCCAATTTCCCGTCCACCATTCTGTTCAGTGACGCGACTGTTTTTATGGAAATGGTGAGGTAAATCGACAGAACACCCGCTACTGGTCTCAAAACAACCCTCACTGGTATACCTCTTCAAAGGAACAAGGTGCATCTCGGGTGATGGTATGGTGTGGCATTTGGAAGGATCGCATCATAGGCCCCCTCTGTTTCGATGAACATGTCACTGGAGGCACCTACCTACGTATGCTCAAGGAAGAAGCATTTCCCAGTGTCTTGAACGAAGAAGGAAATTTCCCAATATGGTTCCAGCAAGACGGCGCTCCTGCACATTACAGCACCCAAGTAAGGGAATACCCGTACCAACAATTCCCTGGTCATTGGATAGGACGTCGAGGGCCTGTGGAATGGCCAGCTAGAAGCCCGGATCTCACGCCACTAGATTTTTATCTCTGGGGCCACTTGAAAACGCTGGTATATGCAGAAAAAATTAGGAGTGTTGAACATTTGCGGCAGCGCATTATTGGGGCATGTAACACCATTACTCCTGACATCATTCACCGTGTGCTTGCTGACTAGGTATCACGTCTGAATTTGTGTATTGAAAACAATGGTGGACATATTGAGCACGTTCTGTAAATAAAAGCTTTTGTTTGACTTTTTTATTATTTTTCCTATGATGCCGGACTTATGGGACACCCTGTATATATATATATATATATATATATATATATGAGGTGAACAGGAAAATTCAGATGTATATCATTCTTATTTGGAAAATGTGACAGATGCAGACTCGTTTCGGAAATAAAGTTCCATCTTCAGTGCTACAAAGAATATTAAATTTTACAGTGTGAAAAAGTTATAATTTATTTGAAAAACTATTAAAATATTTTAAAAAGTCTTATAATAGCCAGATTAAAATGAAATAAAACAAGGGAACTTAGGATATGTCATCACTAGAGCACGGATGTTTAGGCACTTAAAACCTTTAAAAAAGGCAGGCAAATAGGCAAAATAAACATTCAAAATAGGCAGTAAAAAACCACTAAAAGGCATTTATAAATTAAAAACAAAATGTTTAACCTAGAATAATACCTTTATATACGCATAATGCGTACTACAACGCCCTTAGTGAACAAAACAGTAGGTAATGCAAATATTAGTTACACATAATAACAATTACCGTAGTTCATTTCCAAAATTACAGTTTAATATATGTAGAATAATACCATCATACACGCATAAATAATAATTAATATATATTACAACGCCATTATAGTGACCAAAACAGAAGGTATTGAAAATGTTCGTTACACAATAATGACAAGAATTTGCATTTCAATAAATGGTTAATATGAAATAATTCTATTACACTGGTATGCATCAATTTTGCTGTCAAGGGTTTTGTAAGTGATTCTTATAGAGTTTTTCCTGCTGATTTCGAATCTGCAATCCGTTTTTCCCAATCAGCTCAGGTTATCCGGCTATGGCCTCATAAGTAAAATAGAATTTTTCGTGATTTTGTCAAAGCGGAATTGGAACAGTAACCTCTATCATCACTTGTTTCACTTGTATAATATCTTTTTTTACTTTTCAGGCATACAGATAAAATATTTCATAATGAATAGAGCGTGTAAAAATGATCCCAATAGATTCTGCTACATATGTGAGACGGTTACCATGCCAAATAACCAGTCCCAAATCACCAAATTTGTGAAGACAATGTATAGAGCATACTTTGGAATTAAGCTAGGGGACCAGGACAAAAATTTCGCCCCTCATATGTGCTGCAAGACGTGCATTGAAAATTTGAGAAGATGGAGCAAAGGCAGAGCGAAATCTTTGCCTTTTGGAATTCCCATGATTTGGGGAGAAGGAAAGGATCACGTGACAGATTGCTATTTCTGCATGACAAACCTCCAAGGTGGGCTTATAAATTTATTTTTCTTAAATATTTTGAAATCCTAGTATGAAACGACATAATATTCACCATAATGTAATATTCACCATAATGGTAATCATACATTTACATATACATATTGTTATAGAAAATACATTTACACATACATATTGTTATACAAGTTACATTTACATATACAATGATTGTATATTTTCTTTCTTTTTCATTCATATTGTCCCCGAAGGGACAATATGAATGAAAAAGAAAGAAAATATACAGACTCCATCGACCTATTTCATATCTTACAGACCGCAGCCTTCCCTCACGAGCCGCCACTGTCTGAATGCTTCTTCTATTTCATATGCAAGTTTTATATCCATGTTTCTGTGTTTCTATTTTCAGGAGTTAACAAGAAGAATAAACACATTGTTGTATACCCTGACATTCCTTCTGCTATGAGACCTGTACCCCATGGTCCTGGAATTCCAATACCCGACCCACCTCAAACCCTGGACTTCGATGATTCTGATGATGAATCAATGACCAATGCCAATGACCAGTCCCAGTCGTATATACCTCAAAATACCGCTTCAAATGAGCCGAGGCCTCTCAACCAGGCCAAACTTAATGATCTTACCAGGGATTTAGGACTTTCCAAATTAGCTGCCGAGATCTTGGGCTCACGACTTCGAGAGGACAACTTGCTGGCTCCGGGAACAACATTCTCCTGGTATAGGAAACGAGAGGAAGAATTCCGCAAGTTTTTTGCAGTGCACGAAAATACCTCTTCCTTAGTGTACTGCTGCAATGTTGAGGGGCTAATCGAATCCTTGGGCCTGCCATATAACGCATCAGAATGGAGGCTATTTATAGACTCGTCTAAACGAAGTTTGAAAGCAGTACTTCTCAACATTGGGAATAGGGTTGCATCAGTCCCTGTAGCACATTCCGTACAACTTACTGAGAGCTACGATAACATGAAAATTTTACTGGATGCTCTCGTATACGACCAACATAACTGGAGGATCTGTGGAGATTTGAAGGTAATACTAATATCATAAGTAAACTATTGCTATTGACTATGTTGTTTTCCAAAGGTTATTTGAGAGCGTATAAGAACACTTAACTTCCCCACAGAAGTGATACAGTCCAATGCATAGATTTTTTTATCTGATAGAACAGTCTCTAAATTCTTTAAATATTTTCATTTTTTTTCAGATTGTGGCATTTGTATTGGGAATGCAAGGGGGATACACGAAATACCCATGTTTCCTCTGCAAATGGGATAGCCGAGCGGATGAGAAGCACTATGCACAGCGTGAATGGGCATCCAGAGAGAATTTTGAACCTGGGTCGCATAATGTCGTTTCAGTGCCCCTTGTACCACCAACAAAAATTTTGCTCCCACCACTTCATATTAAGTTGGGCTTGATGAAAAATTTCATCAAATCAATGAATAAGGAGGGTTCAGCATTCCGATATCTCGAGAGTAAATTTCCTCATATATCTGATGCTAAACTAAATGCTGGGGTTTTTGATGGTCCTCAAATTCGAACTTTGATCAAGGATACTCAGTTCGAAAACGCAATGACTCCAACTGAGAAGAATGCCTGGCAGGCATTCAAATCAGTTGTCACTGATTTTCTTGGCAAGCGTAGAAGTCCAGAATACGAGTCCGTTGTCGAAAACTTGATGGAAGCTTTCAAAGCTCATGGGTCGCGCATGTCCATAAAAATGCACTTTTTGTGGTCCCACTTGGACTATTTTCCTGAAAATTGCGGGGATTATAGTGAGGAACAGGGTGAACGATTTCACCAAGATATCAAAATAATGGAAGAGAGGTACCAGGGAAACTGGGATATCAATATGCTGGCGGACTATTGCTGGTGTTTGAAGCGAGACGTGCCCGAAGAAAAACACAGACGGAAAGCCAAAAAAACTTCATTCCTTCCTCAATAAACTTTTTTCCATATTCAGTGTATGAATAAAAGTATTTATTCACACAATGTTTTCATTTTTCACGAGTGTTCTTATAATATTACTCGTATCTACAGTGTTTAAGCTAAAAAAATCAATAAATTTGGGGATAAAATTGGACTTATAATAAATGGCCAATAGAGAAAAAACCTGACCTGATTGAGGAAAACCAATGTCATTTTCGAATTCAGCATGGTCGAATTATATAATATGAGTTGAAAAAACCCTCACAGCAGACAAAAAAATTTCATATGCATACCAGTTTTACGAAAGGAGGAGATTGTAGACACCAATCGACTAGGGAAGTACTGCACGGGGGATGTTAAGTACGAGACAGGGAGTGCTGGAACTCCCGTGTCTCCTGTCACTGTCCTCCTCAGCTGATCTGATTTTCCGTGAGCAGTCCAGCATGCTTTCAAACACACTTTTCCCTCTATTCTTCACTAAACATACATGCATCTTACACACTACACAATCTTTTCAAAATTTATATTAAGAAAAAAGAAAAATAGCATCATTGAGCCTTGGAGACCTTGTGTTTGGCTCTCTCCTTCTATGGAGAAAAACTGAAAATACGTAAAACTGAAATATATAAATATATAACAGAAACTGATGGGCCTATTTTGGGACTTTAATGGAATAATACTAGAAAATAATGGAAAAAAGACAAATTAGGCACTTTATGACGAAAAAGGTAATTTTTTCTTGCAAACAAAAAACTAGGCAAAAAAAGGTATTTATGGCATTTTGCTTGAACATCCGAGCTCTAGTCATCACTGTATATCAGTATAGGTATTAGCGTTTAAACAAGTAAACTACACAGGTGGTAAAACCTAAAATAAGCAGTTAAAAAGTTAAACATTATTCTGTAATAACGAGGTCAAATGGTGAAGCGTAGTCGTTCAAAATGGGGGGGGGGGGTAATATATAAAGATTCTGGAATGTGGAGATCAACAGGTTGGTTATTATTACGGTGTTTATAATTTGAAAGGAGGAAGGATCAGTGGGGATGGTCTGCAGAAGATTCTGATGGTTTATTTAAAGGACATGAAGTGCGACTGGAAATTCACCGATGCTCGTCCATCTTAAGCTTGTACTGTCGCCAGACGCTGCCAATATAATGCGCCTGACAACGGATGAGATCAGATCGTGGGGTAATTTTTCTTTATGATGAATATAAGATTTGATACCGTGGGAATTTTTAGATATGAACGGGAGATCAATTTGAAGGTATAATGGGTACAAGTAGGATCAATTTGATCTTAAGTTCTTTTTAATTCTGGTGGGGGACAAGGCTAGCGTAATTTAAGATGGATTTTTTTTATATGAACACAGTAAACAAACGTGGTAAAAACTGCTTTCTGAAGGAAAATAATTTTCCTTCAGACTTTCTTTTCTAGCAGACTTTTCCCCCGCCATCTGTTTAAGGCATCCGTTAAAAAAAATTCCGAATAAGATCTACCAACCGCTTCATAATATTCCGCCTGTGGCAAAGGGCATTTGATATTTTAAATTTCTAATAATTTTTTAAATTCGAAACTTATGGAAAGTGGCTTACATGCTAGACGTCCAGCCGTCCAGCAAAGGGCGCGGAATTGCTCCCACACCACCGCAATGCTCGTCTTGCCTTCGCTCGTGAGCATGTCAATTGGACTATGGTCCAATGGGGACGAGTATTGTTCACGGACGAATCAAGATTTAATCTTCGAATATCCGATGGACGGGAAAGAGTGTGGAGAAGAACAGGAGAAAGATTCGCCCCGTGCACTTTTACGGAGAGGGTTGCTTTTGGAGGAGTGCAATTGACATGCTTACGAGCAAAAACAAGATCAGCATTGCGGTGATGTGGGAGCTATTTCGGGCCCATTGCTGGACGTCTAGCATGTAAGCCACTTTCCATAAGTCTCCTAACGTTTCGCTCCGATACACTGACGTCTCGAGACTTTTCCAGCTCATTGCGGACGTTTGTGGCAGTCAAGCGACGATCTCGCAAAACACTCAAGACGATGAAACGATCGTCACGGGCAGATGTGCAGCGCTATCTTCCAGATCCTGGTCTTCGGATGTACACTCCTGTCTCCATATAACGTTGGTATACACGTCAAACCGTTGTTCTTGGAATTCCTAACGCATATCGGCGACGTAAAGCTGGTTCCGACCATTTTCAATTAGGGCGACGACTCTTGCGACGTTCCCGGCACTCAAATCCATTGTATCATAAATGTCCAATTCTTAAACCCAAAAGAATTAGAAGTCTATCTATTACTAAACGCATTAAAAGACCCAACTACATTTTAGTTGTAGATGTTCACCACAGAAACCAGTTCAGTTTAAAAAAATGCCATTAAAATTACTTAGTAGTAGTTGTTTATGTGCAACGTGTTCTTAAGCAGTTCATTCATGTCACTGACCAAGTTGTTATACTCCATTTGTTCTTCTGTTGCTGTTTGATGCTCCTTTGCTTAATAAACTGTTAATATCATCTTTATATAATTTTGTTAACACGTTGTCATTAATTACAGTGCTTTCCCATAAGCACTTTTATGTTAGAAGGAAAATTATTTCAGTTAAAGGGTCGTGGACAAATATGTCACGTACGACACTACACTTATTCACTTCCTGGTTGAAAAGTATAGCAGAAAAATGAATAAATAAGCATTTGGTAATTAGAGACATATCTTGGGTTGCAAATAAAAACAAATAAAAATTTATGACTTTAGACAACTCACAGACTTTTTTGGCTAAGTACACTAGTGTCAAAACCTGTGTCCTTTTTTGTGTCCCGTACGACACCACACTTTTTTCCAATATCAAAGTATAATTACAACTGATCTTTTCATGCTCTATGCCCTTAGCTTGCCCAGTAGTGGATCATCTCTGAACTACATATAACATTTAGCTCTATAATTAGTATTGAATATATAGGCAAATAATGCTTCTAAATGTACCGTACGACACCACATGGAATTACCCTTCTGCATTTATATCTGTAATCATCATTATTATAAACAACAAGTGAGACAGAACTGATTGTGCTGGCAGGGTCATTCCACGATGACGGTCGCAACACTCGTAGCAATTGTTTGGTATGCGTTCAACTAAAAAAGTATAAGTATGGGAGGTAGAACAAAACTGCTATGAGGCATTGTGAAGTATGCTCTCAGGTACATTTTGGCGTCATTTGTTTTAAAATATGCCTCCGAATCGGCGTGACAGTCGCAACACTCCGTGGAATGACTCAGATCAATGACTCCTGACATTTTAGATTTAACTCCATATTAAAAAACCTTTCCACTAATTCATGTTCTCTTACTTTTGTGTGCTATAATCTCACGATAACATTGATCGAACGTTTAAGCAAATTCAGTGTGTATTACATCTATATTATGACCTCGACATAATAATGTTTTCTTTTGGTGGTCTAATTGTGATTGGCATGATCTCCCCCCCCCCCCCCCCCCCCCCTCCCCCCGAATTCATGTTGGTTTAGAAGGATTAATTTATTTTCGTGTAGGTAATATGCAATTTTGTCTCTAATGACGCGTTCAAAACTTTATAATAGTGGTGTACCGATTAATCGGCATCGGCCAAATTTAACCAATTCTCTTACCGATTCTTTCAAATTTTAAAATTTTCATTAAACAACAAAATCTATATTTTGAGAAAATTGAAGACAGAAAACGCTATTTATGATAATTTATACTCATCTGAAAATGTAATCATATAAAAATATTTTATGTTCACGAAAAAGGCAAAGCTTAATAAGTTGTAAATACTATAAACTATCGTAATTTCCCACTCTGTATTAATAATAATTCTATATTACGTTTATAATTTATACATCTCATTATGTCGACTTTAAGTATTTTAATAATTTTATAAACCCAAATTGTATATCCACTTTTTTTATTCAAATTGGCCACGAAGGACTTGAAATTTTAATGAAAAATTTTGTTGTTGTTTACATTGTTAAAAAAAGAAAATATCTTCAACATAAGGAAAACAATTACTTTAAATATTGGTATTCAATTTATGAAACTAAACTAAAATTATTTATTCATTTTACTGAGTAATAAAAGTATTTAACATCATTTTAGCCACTGTATATGAGTAACAAATTCGGGTACTGTATATTGTGGAGAAGCTAAAGAAAAGCATTTGAACAAAATTTAAATTTAAAAATATGAAAATTGAAAGTTGAAAGTTTTCACATTAGATTAGTGAAATTTATGAAGGGAATTGTTTTTTTTAAATCTAGGCAAAGAATCGGCATCGGTTAAATTTTTGAATCGGTACATCACTACTTTATAAGCCGAAATTTTTAGGTATTGTTCTGTTATCTATTTTGAATAAGGGAACAATGTTCGCGTACTTTAATGAGAGTGGGATTTGTCCTGTGTCGAATGATTTCCTCCATAGTAAGTACAGTGGCTTGACAACGGCTTCTGTGCACTTCATTAGGAACCTGGCAATCTATATACGTAATAAATGTGAAAAATGCTCTAAAATTATATCTTAGGGATTTTGCTGCTGCATACCTTGCATACCAACTGCGAAACTGAACTCGACAAAACCATTGGCCTGAAATGCTTACTGTATAATACATTTAAGCATTACGAATGCATCGATCTGAGAAGAAAGGATAAAAATGTGAGGAACAGAATAAGCACACCAAGGATTATAAACCACGGAAAAAAGAAGACAAATTGAATCGCGAGTCTCATAAGGGTAAGTCAGAAAGCATAAAGAATCTAAAAGATGGATCATATGTGAATGCTACAGAACATGACTGAGTAAATATAGCTTCCGATGCATAAATAACTATCTAAAAAATTTTTCAACGTGATAAGGATTGGAACTTGCTTATATTGAGCAGGCTGCTACTATCATCCTTTCATGTGCAGACATTCAATCCGAAAGAAAAATGTCTCGATATGGAATGCTCTTATTTTGACATTAAAGGTACACAAAGAAGAGAAAAAGAAAAAATATTTAAAGTCTCAGGAAAAAGAAATTACAACATTATCAATGAAGGGCATTTTTTCGAAGAAATGAGAATGATAAAAAGAACGACTATCACTTTTCATGAGAAAAATAAAAGACCGGACTTCGCAGATATATGCACTGCAGTTAATTCAACAGCTTCACTGGTGCGAAGGGCCACGTTCTCAGTACTCTCAAGTGCAACGGCCCATCCAATAACACTGACCAGGAACCGAAAAACAACCAAATACTGATAAATATTCAACACTACCGAACACCAAGATTATTAACCCTCTAAATTTCCTGAATACAAATATACAAGGACTGAACACTGACAAAGCAGATTGCAAATTGCAATACCTCAAAATTTAGCTCTGAAAACTAGCACAGATATCACATGCTTAACAAAAATACACTTTCATAAATGTGAAAAAGGCTGTGAAAATTGCACTAAAGGCTGAAATAGCAATAAAGGAATACAACATAACAGAACACATAACACATAACACACTTTTTGAAATTAAAATTGCAACAAATTTTAAAAATAATTTTCTAGAACGATTTCCTGAAAAAAATTAAATTAGTGATTTAATGTCAGAACAATTTGATCAGGTTATTCTGAGGGCATCAAAGGTAGGCCTATTACGTAAACTATAGAGTGTGAATTGAGGTGTACATAAGATTATGTTGAACATAAATTTCCTACATAAAAATGTGTATATACAGTATATACACACAACACATATGATCATATGATCATATCTCATCAACAGACAACATTAGAAAGAGAAAATTAGAAAAGAATTAAAAATTAGAAAGAGCCGTTTTGAGCAGAAAACTGAGATTTGTTTATAAAAAACCTCTGAACAGGTAGCAAGAACAACGTGAAAAAAGTGTTAGCAGCTGACGAGGAAGCTTCTAAACAGTGGCTGCATCCTCCAGCGCAGGACACGTCAACGCGAAGAGGCGACGTCAAACCAAAACATCAACGCGCTGGTGGCCAAAGTTCTTCAAATCTCCGTGCAGCGGGCTGTCTACGGTTGGCCAGACTGGCAGTCGACGGCCTGTTGCGTGGCACAGTCAGAGTGCCGATCGGCTCCCGGGACCTGACCTATTCTCAGCGTGCTATTTTTTCAATTACAGGGAGCAATTGCGTGCTCCCCGAACTACTCTTACTCTCTGGCGACATTAAGACTAATCCAGGCCCCACTACAACTTACACATGTCACCATACACAAAGACATAGACACAATAGCACCATGAGACACATACAGAAGTATAATATTAACATATTACAGTACAACGTAGATGGCTTCACAAACAAAATCATGCAGCTTAGGGAATTCGTACACAAACAAAACATTCACATAGCACTTATACAAGAAACAAAACTAAAATGCACACACAAAACACCCACCATCCCTGACTTCACGGCGATCGGTCAAGATCGTACTGGGGGTAACGGGGGTGGACTCATCACTTACATACGTAAAAGCATTAGCTACACTGATGCTACCCAAAACATTACAAACACAATCCAAGCAGATAACACGATAGAAATACAGGCAGTTAACATTAAAACACGCGCAAAACACGACACCACACTAATCAACATTTACATCCCACCAGATAGTTCACCTCAGGTGCCAGCCAATTACAATCCACAGTTACACAATCTTGCCTCTCTCACTAATGTCATTTTAGCAGGAGACTTCAACGCCAAAGACACTAGTTGGTACCTGCACAACCAAAACAACACCAGAGGCGCCAACATAGCCACACAACTAAACAGCCTCTTCATTCTTAACAATACAGAAGAACATACACACATACCACATCAAGCAGGATACTCAAACTCCTCCCCAGACATAACGTTCTGTTCCCCCTCACTAGCAACACATACACAATGGAGAACAGAAAAACAACTGTCATCAGACCACCTGCCCATCATCATTACAACACATTCTACACTCTGCCCCAACAGCCTTAGGCACACTTACAGAAATTACAAGAAAGCTGATTGGGAACAGTTCAAAATACAGACTGAGGAACAATTCACCACATTAAACAGCACACCCATCATAAACATCAATACAACACTCAATACATTTAATCAGATTATCAATAATGCAAACAAATACATACCCAAGGGCAACATTAGGAAATACAACCCAAATTACACTAGAGAAATAGCCCACCTCATAAGGCAACGTAACAACCTCAAATATAACACACAAACACCACACACAGAAGCCATAAAACAGCAGATACAACAGCTCAACACAGAAATAAACAACAAACTCAAAGAAAAACAAACAGAAACATTCAGGGAATTCATAACAACACTAAACCACTCCACAGATACATCCAGGCTATACAAGACTATAACAGCATTACCCACTCTAACAGCGGCATTCACACCTCACACGCGGCTATCTGTCGCAGCCAAAATAATATCCCAACATCACACAACAAGCTAACATTCTAGTTAATCACTACGCAAAGATAAGTCACTTAAACAGAGACAACAACCAGAAACACGCAGACAGACAAACAGCCAGACACAAGAAAACCTACAGACTCGACACGACCATTACACACTTCAATACAGACCAGACCACCTAGATCATCAAAAACATTAAGAATTCGAAGGCTACTGGACCAGACAACATATCTAACATACACCTTAAACACTTGGGCCCACAAGGAATACTAGCTCTCACAAATATCAGCACATATTCATACCAACGCTGTATTATTCCTGACATATGGAAACAAGGTAAAATTATTACACTACTCAAACCAAACAAAAATCCAACAGAACCAGCTTCCTATAGACCCATTACTTTACTATGCCCACCTTCCAAAGTAACAGAAAGACTAATCTTACAAATCACCAACCCACACATTCCACTATCGCCTACTCAACATGGATTCAGACCTCACCACTCAACCACGACATTACTCACTAACCTCACGCAGCACATCATGGATGGCATCAACTCCAGACGACCAGCTCAACGTACACTATTAGCAACAATAGACATTAGTAAAGCATTTGATGCTATCCCACGCTTCCCTCTCATAAACAAAATACTCAACACAAACATGCACAATAACACCAAAAGGTGGCTGAGCAACTATCTCTCAGGAAGATACTTACATGTCACATTTAATGGCAAGTCATCCAAAAACAAGCTTTTTTCGAACGGGGTCCCTCAAGGCTCTGTTCTCTCACCAACACTTCAACTTATACATGCATGACATTCCAACACCCATAGATAACAATCTTACCTTATTATCATATGCAGATGATATCACTCTAACATCCACCCACAACAACATCGACACCGCTACAAATAACCTACAAACATACATAAACAGTATACAAGACTGGCTCACACACAATAGACTCAAAGTAGCGCCCACAAAATCAACCATCACCTTGCTTACAAGCAACACAAAAGAACACCAGGTAATTCCACAGCTTACACTAAACAACATCAACATTCCACACACTCACAGAACCAAAATACTTGGTGTCACATACAACACATCATTATCTTTTGCAAACCACATTCAGGACATTAAAAACAAATGTACGTCAAGACTTAACACGCTTAGGGTACTAACAGGCACAAACTTTGGACACCAGCAGGAAACAACATCACTCATATACAAACAATATATTCGCTCAGTTATGGACTATGCTAGCCCATGCTGGGCACCCATTATCTCAAACACACACATAAACACCTTACAAACAATACAAAACAACGCACTTCGTATCATTAGAGGATGCACTCAAACAACACCAATAGAACACCTGCACACAGAAACAAAAATACTAAAAGTTAGGGAACATTTAGACATGAGGGGAACACAATTCATGGCAGCAGCGACAACTAACTCACAACACCCTTGCCACTACATGTACAATCATGCACCAACACCTCGCACCATTAAGGTAACACCAGAGAGACATTATAACCAAATACTCCATTCCATACCACGCCCCACAGACATCACACAGTACAGAAAACACATACACACACACCTAACCCACAAAGCACTGACACGACTCGGTCCGAATGCGGTCCTAGGTGCGAAGCCGCCACCCATTAACAGGTCAGAGATCAGCCTGAGCAGATCGGATCGAGTTAACTTAGCACGATTCTGATGTGGACATCACCCCAACTTACGGACATATAAACCCAGACTAGACAACTCTATAGACGACACCTGCCACCTGTGCCAGGACACACTACAAACAATTGAACACATTATGACAGACTGTACCGCTCTAGCACAACAACGAACACAACACAACATCACTAGTGCGCTGAACCTCTGGTCCACTCCGGAGAGGGCGATCGGTTACCTGCGTGCCGCCGGCTTGCTCGATCAGGGTGGGCTGATCGGCTAAACAACAACAACAACAACATAACAGAGCAGATAAATTTGTAGGATGATGATGATGTATTTACAACAAAAACACATACACAGGTGAAGTGAATGTAAACAAATCAAACAACACAGTCGAAACTCTTATTTTCGAAATAAAAGAACTAAACCTAATCAGTATGAACGTAACAGATCACCGAACACCACAAAAGACGAATATCAATTCCGTAGAAATGAAATAGAAAGCACGTTAAAAATAATTTAAAAGCCCAGCACCAAATACAAATATTTTAAAATCTGGGGATTTTTAACTTTTCATTCAGAACATGGAAGAAAAATGATGACGTTATACAAATTCAGAAGTTCTAAGGTCACATTAGAAAAGATGATAAAACTCAGACAATAATGCTATTAAATATTATGAAAAAGTATGCATTTACCCGGGAAATCTGTGAAGCAGCTCGAAAAGAGAACGTTTTGGATTTAATTTGACAAATGACAATGATATAATAATAAATAAAAGTGTAATACACGCAAATTTTTCTGCTCATAACATAATCAATATACATATAAAGTTAGAAACCATAGGACCAGAAACTCGTCATAGAGACAGAAGGAATATTTGAAGGATTAAATATGAATTCAATGAAAGTAGATTAGGGAAGTGTAAATGCAGAATTAAAAGAAGTAGAGTGGAAGTTGCTGCTTCAATAAGGAACTCCAGAAAAATACTACCTATAACAGTAAACGAAATTGAACCTACAGTATATTGTTGAAGCGTGTTGTCAAGAGACAAAAAAGAAAACGTTGCAAACTGAAGAGAAAAATTAGAACATTACGCATTTGGACAACAGAAACAAACCGTAAAAAATATCCCTAGCTCCAAAGTGACTGAAACCAGAAAAAAAAAATAGGCGAATAGAAATGAATCTGAAACAATTATTCATCCACTAGACAAACGGGGAGGAAAATAAGGTAGCAAAAAACATAAGAAATAACCCAAAATATTTTTACTTCTTTGCGAAGAGAAAAATGAAATGTAATGAAAGTATTGGTCCGTTGAAAGATAGAGTAAAATAACACATAAATGACTCATAAAAAATGAGGGAATTGTTTAAGAAACAATTCAACTCTGTGTTCAGCACTACTAAGCCCGAGATAAAAATACAAAATCCGGATGAATTCTTTGACATACAGCAGATATAAATTAATCAAGAACAAGTACGGATATGAATTTTTAATTCTTGGAAAGGGACAAAATTAAGGCTGTTTCACAAATACAAGAAAATTCAGCATCAGGGCAAGACACTGAAGAAATGCAATGAGTGTATGACCAAGTCACCATACTTTCACCTTCCACTTTATAAAGTCCTTTGAACGTGTAACTAAAGTCAAAATTGCATGCTACCCACAAAAAAATAAATTAGTCAATCCGAACCAACATGGTTTTACGGATTGAAGATCATGTCTATCACAGTTACCAAGAGAAAATAATGGAAACGTTGTGTCGAAATCAAAGCATAGATGTAATATATACTGATTTATAAATAACCAATAAATGCCTTCAATAATGTGATCATGAAATTATAGCAAACAAACTTAAGAATTCGAGAGTTACTGGAAAACGTTCTGACAAAAGGAACACAAATAGTATCAGTAAGTGGAGTTCAATCTGAAGTAAAAGAAGTCATCAGCTCTGTCCCGCAAGGTACAATATTAGCTCATTTGCTGTTTATAATATTGACTGCAGACAGATTTAGACATGAATGGCAGTGTCTTATCGTGCTTCGCGGACGACACAAAGATATGCAAGGAAATATTAAATGTGGGTGACAGAAAAACCCCAAAATAACATTGAAACACTCTTCAGGTGGTCGGAAGGCAACAATATGAAGTTCAACGAAGAAAAATTCCAACTCATAAGATATGGTAACAATAAGTAGCTACAGGCTAAAGGGTACAAAACACCACAAGACAAACAGATAACACCAAACTCACAAATTACTGATTTGAAGTAATAATGCCATGGGATGCAGAATCAGAGCGCACTATAACATTCAAATTACAAGATAGAAAAATAATGGGAATTATTTTGAGGAGCTGCCACAGCAGAAGAGCAAACATCATACTGAAATTATGTAAGTGTTTATTCCTCCCAATTGCTCAGTGCTCACAAGAGTACAAAAAATGAGACATTGCAAACAATGAAGCTATACAAAGGACTTTTACGTCTAAGATAGAGAAAACGAAAGACGAAGACTACTGGTTTCGACTACAAACCCTGAGACTCTACTCTTTGTAAAGAAGACGTGAACGATATGTAATAATATACAGTACATACAGAAAATAATCGAGGGATATGTCCCCTATATTATAGAAATGAAATTAAAACACACTGGAATGAGATAAGATGTAAACTCTGTTTTGTTCCAGTTGCGGTGTGGCAGGGGACCATGAAATCGAGGATGGAAAATACCCTCAGAACAAAAGGCCCAAAATTTTCAACGTGCTGCCGAAAGAACCGAGGAACCTCCATCACACCAACCTGAATAATTTCAAGAACCAACTAGACAAGTTCTTGGGGAAAGTACCTATGGAAAAACCACAACATGGTATCGTATGTGATACCTTTATTTCATAATTAAATATAAATTATTAATTAATTGAATTAATTATCTATACAAAATTGGCTCGGGATTGTTGACATAGCCTAATGGGAATGAAATGATTGCCATACATACATGGAAACCGTATGTAGGCGTCGGTCTGCATAACCACGTGAAACCTTCATTTATTTCACGTGAAACGAAATCTTCCATTCGCTAACCCATGCAAAAACAAGGGAGAAAGAGTCAACAACCTTTGCAAAATCAGCAATTTATACAGAAATATGAAGATATATTAAAGGAATAGTCTCAGGGCTGTTTATGTTACAGTAAACGCTTTAAACGGGAGGATGTCTAAAGTCCTCCCTAAAGTTCTGTGTGAATTCCTTATAATATAAGACCTAATGACTGTAAAAGGGTAGGCCTATTCCTTCAGGGGTTAATAAGTGATTGCCTATATTAGTAACAAAGTGTTAATTCGTCGTGTAACTCCATCGTGGCGGCCCTACACCGAAAAAGATCGTAACGCCCAACATCGAAGTAAACTATGATCCATCAAAATTAAGGTGAGGTAATTTCATTTTCATTTTCATTCTAGGGCGTCTAAAATCCCGACGCTAAAATTACCATAAACAATTAAATATAAAGAGGTCCTTTAAAGACCTACATATTCATAACTCTCTAACGAAAATATATAGGGCTTTTGTCGTTCACTCTCCACTGAAATCTGCTGGACATTTCCAACGGATGAGGGTAACAGGCAATCAACCCAATGCCCTATACAGTTTTTCACATGGTGGTCCGTATGTGGGGAAGGGTTATTTGCTGTGAAAACCTTAACCTTGAATAAAATAACAAACAGAATTAAAACAAACAAATAATAAAATTACGCCTTATCAAACATTTTGACATCTGAACAGAATTTATTCCATGTTTGGCTTTTTCATTAAATATAAATAATAATAAATTACGAAGCCTACCTCACAAAGTAGACCCTACTCTTTACACTCAAGGCCTATTCTAACTAAAAACACTAAATTTATAATTCAACCTGTGGTGTAGGTTATAAAATTTATTTCAGCAATTTTACTTATAAGACTCATTAACATCACAAAAATTAAGTGCAGAACTGTAACATCACAAAAATTAAGTGCAGAACTGTAACATCACAAAAATTAAGTGCAGAACTGTAACATCACAAAAATTAAGTGCAGAACTGTAACATCACAAAAATTAAGTGCAGAACTGTAACATCACAAAAATTAAGTGCAGAACTGTAACATCACAAAAATTAAGTGCAGAACTGTAACATCACAAAAATTAAGTGCAGAACTGTAACATCACAAAAATTAAGTGCAGAACTGTAACAGCACAAAAATTAAGTGCAGAACTGTAACATCACAAAAATTAAGTGCAGAACTGTAACATCACAAAAATTAAGTGCAGAACTGTAACATCACAAAAATTAAGTGCAGAACTGTAACATCACAAAAATTAAGTGCAGAACTGTAACATCACAAAATTAAAATCATACATACAGTATATAAATATATACAAAACATTGTAATATTTCCTATGGAAAATAAATTAAATTGCAACACCCTTTCATTTTGGAAAGAGTGAGGACTTTATAAAATGCTACACCTTTTATATTAAAAAGTGAGGAAAAACAAAAATGAAATAACAAATAAAACGTAAATTAATTATAGGTAATCTAAGATGGGTTTTGTGGCCTTTCCTTGGCCACAGCTCAAACTATTACTATTACAAGGGTTTTGTGGCCTCCCCTTGGCCACATCCCAAACAATTACAAGGGTTTTGTGGCCTACCTTGGCCACAACCCAAACTATTACAAGGGTTTTTGGCCTACCATGGCCACAACCCAAACTATAACAAGGTTCTTGTGGCCTTCCATGGCCACAGACCAAACAATTACAAGGGTTTTGTGGCCTCCCCTTGGCCACAGCCCAAACAATTACAAGGGTTTTGTGGCCTACCTTGGCCACAACCCAAACTATTACAAGGGTTTTTGGCCTACCATGGCCACAACCCAAACTATAACAAGGTTCTTGTGGCCTTCCATGGCCACAGACCAAACAATTACAAGGGTTTTGTGGCCTCCCTTGGCCACAGCCCAAACAATTACAAGGGTTTTGTGGCCTACCTTGGCCACAACCCAAACTATTACAAGGGTTTTTGGCCTACCATGGCCACAACCCAAACTATAACAAGGTTCTTGTGGCCTTCCATGGCCACAGACCAAACAATTACAAGGGTTTTGTGGCCTACCTTGGCCACAACCCAAACAATTACAAGGGTTTTGTGGCCTCCCCTTGGCCACAGCCCAAACAATTACAAGGGTTTTGTGGCCTACCTTGGCCACAACCCAAACTATTACAAGCGTTTTGGCCTACCATGGCCACAACCCAAACTATAACAAGGGTTTTGTGGCCTACCTTGGCCACAACCCAAACTATTACAAGGGTTTTTGGCCTACCATGGCTACAACCCAAACTATAACAAGGTTCTTGTGGCCTTCCATGGCCACAGACCAAACAATTACAAGGGTTTTGTGGCCTCCCCTTGGCCACAGCCCAAACAATTACAAGGGTTTTGTGGCCTACCTTGGCCACAACCCAAACTATTACAAGGGTTTTTGGCCTACCATGGCCACAACCCAAACGATAACAAGGTTCTTGTGGCCTTCCATGGCCACAGACCAAACTATTAAGGGTTTTGTGGCCTCACCTTGGCCACAACCCAAACTATTACAAGGGTTTTGTGGCCTCCCCTTGGCCACAACCCAAACAATTACAAGGGTTTTGTGGCCTCCCCTTGGCCACAGCCCAAACAATTACAAGGGTTTTGTGGCCTACCTTGGCCACAACCCAAACTATTACAAGGGTTTTGGCCTACCATGGCCACAACCCAAACTATAACAAGGTTTTTGTGGCCTTCCATGGCCACAGACCCAAACTATTACAAGGGTTTTGTGGCCTCCCCTTGGCCACAGCCCAAACTATTACAAGGGTTTTATGGCCTCTAATGGCCAGAGACCAAACAGCATAAAAACAGTACAGGATTCAAAGCCCCAAGCCCTCCAGATCTACCTGTGGAGGAGTAACTTTACTCCACTAAAACTACGGGTATTGACTAGTCTGAAGTGTGTGGAGGTTTGAATACAGTACAAACTCTTTCAACCAACAACATAACATGGAAGTACAGTACATTTCAATTAACTCACCAACGTAGAAGTCATTTTAATTAAAACATAAATCATTAACAAAACAAAACATGACGAAACTCCAAAACAACATTAGTAAACCAGCATTTAAAAATTGGTGACATAAAATTTACACAGATAAATAATGGGCAAAAGTTAATAACTTTACTTAAATTCCATAAATTTCCTATACCTAAGGGGAGTCGAACTGATTGAAATAACTTTAACCAAACTTGAGAAGCTAACCTCTTGAACTTTTATATTTAAATAGGTCTTGAGTAATCTTTCTCTTCCTAAATTCCTATTTCATTCTTTTCAATCCATTTCACATGGTTTAAAACACAGTTTATCAAAAAATTTGATCTATAACAAATTTTTCTCCGGCCCCCCCCAGTATATGGAAAAACCAACATGGTATCGTATGTGATACCTTTATTTCATAATTAAATATAAATTATTAATTTTGAATTAATTATCTATACAAAATTGGCTCGGATTGTTGACATAGCCTAATGGGAATGAAATGATTGCCATACATACATGGAAACCGTATGTAGGCGTCGGTCTGCATAACCACGTGAAACCTTCATTTATTTCACGTGAAACGAAATTCCATTCGCTAACCCATGCAAAAACAAGGGAGAAAGAGTCAACAACCTTTGCAAAATCAGCAATTTATACAGAAATATGAAGATATATTAAAGGAATAGTCTCAGGGCTGTTTATGTTGGTTCTAGGACAAAGTGTCGACGGACAAAGTGTCGACGGACAAAATGTCGAATGGACAAAGTGTCGACGGACAAAATGTCGAATGGAACATACAACATACAAAGGGGCGAATAGACAAAAGCGATTAGGTTAAACAATTTATTTTTAAGAGATATATTTAAAAAATACAATATTTATAGTTCATGAACTGGTTTTATTTATTCCTGCTTCAAATCCAGGTTAACATTTTATTTGGAGTAAAATATGTTAAAAAGAAGATTAAAAACTTATAAATTGTGAGCTATTGACTTCAAAAACTCTAGTCCATTTTCAATAACATAGGTTTCATGTATTCGTTTTAATCGATAATTTATTGTAGCGTATTTCTTATTTACTCTTCCGATTTGTGCTCCATGCGAGGATTGCTCCAAAGCCATTTCTGTACTTGCCTGTTCTAATCGAAGTTTCTGAATAAGTTTGGCTTCGGTTGGATGGGTAATCATCATTCTTCTCTTAAAGGCATTATGCCATCCTTCGAGAGCGTTATTGGTTCTGGGCAGGTCGTCGGCAAGTCTTTCATGAACTGACCATAGTTCTATTTCAAATTTTGGCTTTCTGCGTCTACCACGCTGAACAATGCCTAGCCAAGTACTTTCGAAATATTGAAGGAATTCGCCTAAAACATCATCCGTTGCTTCATCGAGCGAAGTCATCAGCTCGTTAAAGAGAGCACACATCATCTGGTGGTACAAATGCCAAAGCTTGAATGTTTTTTATTATCAATGCATTTTCTAACTGGCTATACCAATTTTGTAATCCTAAAGCTTGAAGTTTTCTCCACAAACATTGGCCAAAATGGAAAAAACATCCACATATTGATGTATGTGGGAAATTCCTTTTGATACTATTAATAGCAGAACGCTCAAAATCAACTGTAATTGAGAGTGGGTTTAACTGTTTCTCACGTAAGAAATTAAATATCTTGTCGTATGTTTTCTCATCTTTTTTGCTCGTGACACAATAAACCAGAGGCAAGTCTTATTTTCCTCGACAAGGGCGTGAATTGTGTAAATCTGCTTACCAAGAGGGGCACTATCAAATGTTCCATCGCTAAACCATCTTCTCTTTTTTTCCAAGATCCGGAGATTACTCGTGGTAGAGTAAATGCTAATGTCGTCATTTTTAAATAGCAAAAATTCCTCCCCTCTTGTTGTAGTAGTCAAATCATCATCCACAGATGTTGAATTGCGCACTCTTCTTATCGTACGGGAAAGTGTTTCTTTTCTTGGTAGTGTACCGCATACCGCTAAAGGAACATTGCTTGTACATTTATTGATTATATTGGATGTTATTTCCTCCGAGCAACCAGCACTTTCTTTCATGCTCTCTTTTACTTTAAGAACTTCAATGCGGACCATATCAGGTGGATGGCAATGATCTTTAGTAGTGGAAATTGACTCTTCATTACTCGTAGTCACAACTCTTCCGCTACAATAACCACGTTTTTCGCACCTCCAATATATCTTCTCTTCCTTCTTCCTGTCAACAACATAAATATAGCCGCCATG